>BQNB010060412.1:3847-36935 GCA_026074375.1 Tanacetum coccineum
GATGATGAGAAATTTCATCAACTTGAGTCGCTTTTCTTCAACCATAGAAAGGATTTCTTCAAGCTCATTACGTGACCTCAACAACCCTGTGATAATCTGAACAGACCTTTTACACATTGGTGGATCAAACCACCGGAGGAAGTTGACACAGGTTGGACTCTGAAAAAAAAGAAAAAATGATGTATAAATAAACAAACAATTTGATTTGTTACATATTTTTTGATCCGATCATACTTACAAGTGTAGGACAACCATAGAAACGACGATCAGGATTCTAATTAGTCTATGATGTTCTAATCACGACTTCCAAACCACACGAACAACTAACCATTTTATAAATTGTGTGTTATACCTTGCAAACCATCATTTATAATACACATAAATGATTCAGGGACCAAAGGTGCAACTGGAAAACGACAAAAAAATCCCAACAGTAAATCACCCGTTGGGATTTTTGAGTCAGGGACCAACGATGAAAAAACGAAAAAATTAGAAATTACTAAAATGACCACGTTGAAAAGTTAAACTAACACCAGTTACGTATAACGGGGCTCGAAGGAACCAAACAGGTAACAAAAATTGACTTTAAGGATTAACGACATCGATCCCCGTTATCTAGGGACTGAATCCACAATCTGGCCTAAGTACAAGGACGAGCTGTGTAATTTACCCTTATAATTATTATTCCTAACTTCTTGCTAGTACATTATATATTCATCGGCCGCTAAAAACACAGATACACACAAATAAAGTGCTTTATTCTATCCAAAATAATGACCCACTTCTTCGATGCCACATTAATTTTCTCTCTCATACGATCGACATGTTACTAACTTTGTGCAATAAAGAGACCGACATCTAATTTTTTTGGTTTTTCCATCTTTTTAACAATAAATTTAAAATTTCGTTAATAATACAAAAATTACATAATTAGCCAAATAAAATTAAAAACATTACAATATAAATTCAAATAAAATGATAAATTAGTGTTGATTTGCTCAACGCCAAATGTGTTCCATTAAGTCGGATTTAAAGCTTAGATGAGTTGTTTTGTTGTGTATCTCTCTAATAACTTCTAACATTTTTCCATATGTTCATATGGGATCATCATCACGATATTGCTCCTCTGGATAAAAGACGGGAGAGATCGCCATCTTGGTGTCTTGTAGAATCATAGTATGTAATATGATACATACCAAAGGGCTTAGGTCTCAATAGTACCCATTGTTACGTGAGAAGCTCCCCAACAAAATGGTTGTGGGTTAAGTCCTGTTGTGCCGGATGTTTAATTACATCCCCACTTTTGGTTTTACGCTTGAATAATCGTATTAACGACATCTGTAAAAAGCGTCAGCTCACTATTAACTTTATCTTCATTATCCAAGGAAGTAAAAAAGAATAGATCGGAAGACTTTTATTTGTTTTAGAGGAAATGTGTAAGTGTATAGAAATAATTTATTTGAATGTGTATATAAAATAAAGAAGTAATGGGGTATTTATAGAATGAAAATGTTTAAATTTAAAGTATTACGTTTTATTTAAATAGGCCGACAGTCGTGCTTTTTTTGTTGATAGTGTGCGTGCGACTCAGTCGGATATCCGACTGATTTCTCATTTTTACCTCATAGAGACGCGTAGGCGGAGATGTGGTTCAATAGAGGGGGACGCGCCGGCCAAGCTCGACGACTTGGTCGACCCCTCTATTGTGCCCAACCTTAGACGGAGGTTTTTAATCAGGTCATATTCGTTTAGTAGAAATACTCTATGTAATAACCATAAAAACTCATTAGGCTTAACGAACAAAAATAATATTAATTATGCTCTAAAAATCTTACACGTTAGTCTTTATGGTTGCAAAATATTGCAGCGTCTATTCTTAGGCCCAATGTCCGTTTGTTTTTTGGGTTATCACTTTTCAGCGTCTATCCTTTTAGCTAACCACCGTTTGTAATTAGTTTTAAAAATTTTGGTTTTTACGTTTTTATCAGGTTTAATATGTTTTTATCTGGTTTCGTTCGTTTTTACTTTTTTGACCCGTTTTATCAGTTTTAACCATTTTTATACGTTTACGTCCTTTTTATATGTTTTTGTACGTTTTTATACATTTTACCAGTCTTTATCCGTTTTTGTACATTTTTTTCATTTTATACGTTTCTGTACGTTTTCTTACATATTGATACGCTTTCATACGTTTTTGTACGTTTTTATCGTTATTATCCTTGTTATACGTTTCCGTACGTACTTATTATCCTTTTTATCGTTTTTAAATTCATACATTTACTTACGTTCTTATCCGTTTTAATACGCTTTTGATTTTTTTTTATGTTTTTATCCATTCGTGTACGTTTTCTTATGTTTTGTACGTTTGTATACGTTTTTGTGCAACTTTGTACGTAAGAAAACGGATAAAAATGTAAGAAATCGTAAAAAACGTATATGTGCGTAAGAAAACGTATAAAACATATAAACACGGATAAAAATGGCAGAAAACGTATAAAATCATAAGCAAACGTATGAAAACGTACAAAAACATAAGAAAATGTATACTAACGGATAAAGACTGATAAAAATGTATAAAAACGTAAAAAAAAGTACAAAAGTGTTTAAAATCGTACATAAACGTATAAAGCGTACAAATATATAAACATATAAAGACTGGTAAAATGTACAAAAACGTATAAAACTGGATAAAACGGACGAAAACGGACGAAAATGGACGAAAACGTATAAAAAATAATGGCTGGTAAAAATGTATAAAAACGTACGAAAACGTATAAACTAATTAAAACGGATAAAAACGGGTGAAAACAGATAAAAATGACCGAAACGTATGAAAAAGTATAAGCCAAAATTTTAAAAAATAATTTATAAACGGTCGTTGGTCAAAAGGATAGACGTTGTATAGAGAAAACCCAAAAAAATAAACGGCCATTAGGCAAAATGATAAACGTTGTAAAATTCTGCAACCATAGGAACTAATGGGTAAGATTTTTTAAAACATAATGAGATTTATTTGGGTTCGTTAAGTATAATGAGTTTTTATGATTAATACATAGAGTTTTATGGTGTTTACCTACTCAATTATCGACCCTTCAACTTTATCATCACTTTATGAATTGAAAATCGTTGACATATGGTAAAGATTCTTAAAAAACTACAATAGTTGATTTGTTTTTATCAAAGTTATAAATAGTGTGAGACGTGGCGTGATGGCATGGCCAAGCTTCACGCCTTAGAAGTCCTGGTGAGTCATGGCGTTTTTTAAGACATAACTTAAAGCGGCACAAAACATGAAAATATTTATAAATTTATATATTTATTAAATTTAAATATATATTGAGTTTACAAAAAGTGTTATAAATAAGGAATAAAATTAAAAAACTATATTGGTATGTAATCTTTTTCATTTCTATAAAAAACCATTTTTATCGAAATTAAATTTAAAAAAACTTCCACACATCATGTCTTATCGCGCTTTATCACGTTTTTTCACTTCTCATCTCACGTCACGCCTTAAGCCTACGCGTTAGTCTATTACGTAGCGTGGAGGTCACGCCTCGCACCTTTGCGTGGCTTTAACGACGCCATAACGTGCCTTTTAGAACTCTGCATTACGAGACTACTCCACCACTTGACTTTTAATGGTCAACAATAGGTAATTATTAAGTCTTTTAATTATGGCGATGAGTTGATTTTTCTCACCCATGTGTTAGTTACGTACCAGTCGTTTAAGTGTTGTCGGGATGAAAGGATCTTATGGGACACCGATAAAAAAGTTGTTTTTTCTCTGCGAACCTTTGTAGAAAAATCTCAAAGTTCTTCAAATACGCCAGTTAAATAAAAAAATAAAATCTATGTTTATATAACTTGATTATTTAGTCCATCGATAGATAACAAGTTAAGCTAAATTTTCACTTCACCTTATCATTTTTTTTTCAATCATTCACGTACTGGTCAGTTTTAGTTATCTTAAATAAGTTATATTCACTTCAACTTTTTTCTCAATTCGATTAGAATATATACTTTTTTGCCATACTTTTGTAACAAACTTATCTTTTATGTTTGCTTTTTGTGATACATCTACGTCAATTGTACAACTTAATTACATAGATAAATGTCATGAAGTATATTTGATATCATTACGAGGCATGCAGACCCGTGCGATGCACACAGCTTGTGTCAAATTTTTTTCTCATGTGGTTGCTTGCATAATGATTTTGTTAGAATGTTGATGCGTTAGTCTGATTGTGTATACTTTGGGAATTGGCCGTGTAATGTTTAGATGCGTTGTTGAACATGCAAACTCGTGCGATGCACACGGGTTGTATCTAAGTGTTTATTGCATAATGATTCAGGCTACTTTATATAAGCTTAGAATTGTTGTAATATTAAGTGATTTTTTAAACTTTTTCTCGTGAAATACATGTTGGACCAATGTCAAATAATATTTACATATCTACAATTCTACATCTTTATATATATGTTACGCACCACTCGTAGTTTGCTCAAAGTAAACGAATAGACAAACAATAAAATACAATACAATAATAAAAATTATACAATTATGTTCTACGTAGTAAAAAAACATGCACAATCTAATTGGTTGGAGTTTATTTAGTGGACCATTGTGAGGATATGAAAGAGACTTTATAAATAGCAAAGCTTTTGATTTTCTTAATAACTGAAACTATAAAGTTTGTTAAGGACTGAGTATTAGGATGCTAAAATGACTAAAAGTTGCACAGAATTGAATTCACATGTAAAAATGCATTGATCACTAATCATTAATACTCCATGATATTGAGTTTCAGTATGCAATTATGGGTTTTGTACTTATGGCTTATGGGTGAGGACACAATCATTTAAAGATACTTAGGCCTCCAAATAAATTTAGGGGCTTCAACTTTTAGTATTCATTGATTCATGCCATTTATTCACATGGTTTTGTTACAATATACACAAAGCTTGTGTGACACTACACAATTATATACATCAATAGAACTACACACCATTAAATTACTTATCCTTTACAACCAAGAAAAAAAGTTCTAAGCCTAATTTTGAAATTTCGGGTTCCCTTTCATGGGGATCCTTAATGTACGACCAAAAGAGAATAACGTACCACTGTTCGCAAAATGGAATGGAAATTCGGTTACCTTTCATGGGGATCGGGTTCCCTTTCATGGGGATCCCTAATTTCGACCAAGAGAGAAGAGATGACTTATCTATAACAACAAAGAAAACAATAGTTCTAAAGCCTAAAGCCTAAAGCTTAAAGCCTAAACCCTAAAGCGTAAAGTCTAAACAATGTACCGAAATTTTGGGTTCCCTTTCATGGGGATCCCTAATTTCGATCAAAAGAGAATATCAAACACTGTTCGAATGGACCGAAATTTCGGGTTCTCTTTCATGGTAATCCCTAATCTCGACCAAGAGAGAAGGGAGGAGAGGTATGGGATGAAAAATGAGATTTAGGGACCCCCTATTTATAGTGTTAGGATTAGGGTTAGCTTTGAGAAAAAACTACATAATCTTGACACAAATGGTCCCTCCCTCATTAATACTTTGACACAAATGGTCTCCCCTCATTAATACTGCTGCATTAAATGTAAAAACTCTACTTATTTTTCAGTATAATCATGGAAGCATGGAGTACTTCTCAAGATGCTTATCAATGTATGCAGTAGGGTTTTGTACATATAGCTATGCGGGTAATACAAAGCATTTAAAGATACAGTCCCATTAAATTAAGGGGCTGAATCTTTTAGTATAATAGATAAGATGCTTATAATCTACTCATACTATTTTTGCTTGTTTACTGTTTTTTAAAAGGAACTAAAAAAAATACTACTTCAGAAAGAACTTATTACTAACCAACTGAGCTAGCTCAGTTGGCCATCAATGGTGTTCTTGGGGAGGTTGTTACCACATGCGAGAGATCTCAAGTTCGTGTCTCTCCTTCCCGTGTTTATGATATAAGATTATACCACAATTGGTATCCAGAGCCTATGGAATTGATAGATCGTGTGTATGTGCGAATTTCTTGCATGTTTTAGATCAAAAAGTGTACCTTTGAAGCTCATAGCTCGTTTTTGAAGTCTCTGAATTTGATGTTTGTATTGATAAATTGGGTGTTTCTAGTTGCTACTTGCCTTATGGTACGTGTTGGGCAAAAGAATCCCAAGCAAAATCTTCAAAAGGTTGATATATAAGTGATATTTGGTGTGATAAAAGACGTTGTTCCACTTCGTGGAGAGTTGCCAGAATTCTTCACGGCTGTTTGCTTAAATAAATATTATTATTAATAGTTACTAACTCCAACACATGGCGGTTTGCTTTGTGGGCGATTGCTCAAGAGGCAGTTGCGTATACTAAGCAGCGAGTTACTACCAGCGGTTTGCATACCAGCGGTTTGTACAGGTGGCGAGTTGCTCAAGAGCGAGTTCCTTTATACTAAGCTAGCATTGCTTACCAGCGGTTTTGAACAGTTATGCAGCGGTTTGAATTTTTAATAGCAAATCTCTAAAAGGAAACTCTGGCGGTTGATTAAAATATAGACGGCCGGTTTTGTTATCTTTCTTCGCGGCGGGTTGCTTGGCAGCGAGTTGTGTTCGGCGAGTTGCCTTAAAATTCCACCAGCGAGTTGTCCCCTTTATTTCTTTGCAAGCGGTTTTTGGTAGCCTTTAGCGGCGAGTTGATCTACTGTCTTAGAAATTTAAATACTTTCAGACTTGGACTTAATATCCACTAAACCAAGAAACGAATACTTTCACTTCACACACTTTTTAAAAGTACCCTCACTTATCATTGATCGATCAAACATATCATATCATATAAAAACAAGATGTCTAGTATTCAGAAGACATTCCAGTTGTGCGGTTCTGATACACGCCCACCAATGCTTGATAGAACAGACTTTGAATCTTGGCAACACAAAGTATACATTTTACGTCTAGGAAGGAAAGGATTATAAGGAACATTATGAAATAATCCATTAATGAAGGACCATTCATATGGGAAACGGTCTTCTAGTTGTTATTGCTGGAGGAACTGAGGGTGCAGTTCAACAAGGTCCAGTACGTACTAGAGTCCTTAACGACCTTTCAGCTGAAGAAAAGGAAAGGTATAAAGCTGACATTCGTGCAACCAATATCCTACTTCAAGGTATACCAAAGGACATCTACTCTCTCATCAACCACTATACTGACGCCAAAGACATTTGAGAAAACGTTAAGATGATTCTGGAAGGTTCTGAGTTAACAAAGGATGACCGGGAATCTTAATTATACTTGAATTTGAACACGTCTGTCAAAACAAAGGAGAAACCATTCAAGGAGTAATAATGTTTAGTTTTTACGAAGCTCATTAATGACATGAGAAACAACAAGAGACCATTATGTCCAGGATGCACTTAACTCAAATTTGTGAACAACATGTTACCATGAGTGGAGTAGATTCAAACTGAAGTCAAAACTTAATAAGGTTGAAGGAGTCTAAATTTTGATCAAGCTTTATTCCTATTGTTGTAGCAACATGAGGTACAATGCTAATGAGAACAGAACAATTATGGAAAGGATCTTTCAACCTACTAATGATCCTTTGGCACTAGTGGTTGAATGCCTCAGTTCACATATCCAACACAGTCATCCAAGTCTCCACAACCCACAAATGAACCAATCCCGCTGACAAAATTTCACTGGACTCGGGAAGTTCTTCAACTGAAAACTTGATTAAAGTTTATCCAACTCACTTGCCCTCCTCACTCAATCGTACAAATCACATCTTCCTCAAACCAAACAATCAACTTAGGAACGCTCATCTAATGCAAGGAACAAGCTATGTGCAAGTCGTAGAGTTGTTTTCAAGATGTCCGTGAAGATACAATGCGAACCAATCAATAACCCATTTCAGAGAAACAATGCAAGAGGAAATGTTATAGCTGGAATGTTGAGGTCAGAGCAGAGGATGAAAATTATTAAATCCTGAACCAGCCAAACCCATTAAGTCCTACAACTTATCGAACTAGGGGCAACATAGCACGAGAATGTCCAAGGCCAAAGCGACTTCAAGATTCAGACTACTTCAAGGACAAGATGCTACTAATGCAAGCCCAGAAGAATGGTGCAGTACTTGACGAACAGAACATCGTTGTTTCTTGCAAGAAACAGATTATCAACTATGATGAGGATAGTTGGATAATCACCCTAGAATGACTGGCACTCAATATGGACCATATCTTGAAAGCTGATGTAATTGATTCATTCGACTCTGATGGTGACGAGGGTCCCACCACACAGACCATTTTCAAGACAATTCTCACATCGGAAGATTAATCTATTATGAAGCCGGGACCCCCCAAATTAAAAATCATATGACTCAAATACTCCTTTTGAGGTACAAGATCATGATACCTTTGTAAATCATTTAGATGAGTATCATGAAGTACACGAGATGCAAACCGATGAACAACACAACTACGTTGTTGACTCTGATGCTGACTATACGAGTAATAGTAATATTATTCCGTATGATCAGTATGTGGAAGACAACGAAGATCATGTTGTTCATCGAGAAATTATTTCTGTGCGAAAATGAGGCATGATGTCAATTCCTCGATTGAGAAAATGCATAGAACAGGAGTACAAAGTAGATTAGCAAATAAACCAGACATGATAATTAATGATTCAGTGACCTCTGAACTTGCTAGATATAAGGAACTGGTCGGGGAATATGAAAAACGGGCAAAGTTTGAATTAACTGATAGAGAACGAAAAATTGATGAACAAATGAGAATAATTATCTCAGACCGAAACAGAAAGGAAACTTCTTTAAAATCAGAACTTCATTCAGCACAAATACTACTTAGTTCTACCGTTGACCATTATAAGTCAAAGACAGAAGAAGTAACATTTTTGAAAAAGGATTTTAAACAAAAAGAAGACAAATTCCTTGAAGAGTTTTTAGACATAAAAAGGCTAAAAGATAAGATTGAAGATAGATATACAAACAGATCAGTCTGTTTCAACCGTTCACATGTAATGTAAACCAAAATCGTTTTATGATGAAAAGAACCAAGGTACAATAGCTACAAAAATCCCTTGTGCTCACACTGCAAAGCCAGCTAAGTCTGCTCAGTCTACTGGTCCATGTACTTGTCACTACCAAACATACACCCACTGTTATACAGACTCAGATAGGATACGCCGTGAAATAGCTGAAGTCAACAATGAAAAGAAACTGTTAAAAATCAAAGCCCTCCTATGTTGGATAATAAAGTTAGTTGCCCCCCCCCCCCCTCCATTACTCGAAAGAAAACCTTCTTTGCAACCTTGATCCCCAAAGAAATCTGACCACAGAACAGGATATTTTGGTCCATAATGACAATAACAGAAAAAGCGGAGACTCAGTTCCAAAAACCAAATTTCCGACACGTGATATGTATCCACCAATACTCCTGTCAAGCTGTCCCGAGAAATCCTTCCAACTAAAAGTCAGGTGAAATAATCCTTTAATGTACTACACACAACTTTGTACGGAATTTGACAAAACTTGCAAACTAGAATCAACCCCAACAGTGTTACAGAGGGGAAAGAGGTTTTGAGCTAACAAAGAGTTACCTATCACTGAAGTGATTCCATTTTCAAAACCTCTTAAAGAACACTTTTGAGGAGTTCAAACAGCCCTCTTTAAAGAAGTTAAAGTAAGGAAGAAATTTTTTGATCAATGAATAACGAATTGGACGAAGAATACTATAGACAAATAATGTGCTGAAATAGAAAAGAAAAACCTCACATTGAAAATAGAATCTGATTGTTATTTGTTTGGTCGACTCAACTCTGTATGATGTGGAAAAATCACGGTGTCTAGATCTTGAAGCTGACATGTCTAAAGTTCATGATGAGTCAAAACATATTTCAAAACCTTAAGGGGAATGCCTAAATTTGCAATTAAAGTATCAACATCTTCAAGAAAGTTTTGATAAAACAAATCACACCATGCAAGAAGCTCCTATTTTAACTCATTCTTTAAGATCTAGAAATCTCGAACATCAGAATCAAGAAACGACAACGGGATGAGAAACATAAATGTTCAAGTCGCTAATTGAATGACAGAAGTTTGTGAGCCTATAATGCTAAAGATTCACTGCTCTTTATTGAACGAAAATGATGCGTTAGAGTAGAACTAGAAAAGGTCAAACACATTCCAAGGAAATGGTATGACTCAATTAAGATAAACGCGTGCTCCCACAAGTGAAAGACATCTACTATGTTAAATAAAGTTGAGAGTCTAAAAGCTCAATAGCAAGCAAAGATCTTGTTTCACTAGTACTATGTCAAACCAAAAGATTTCTTGCGCCTGCATGTATGCCATTGACAGATAAGCCATCCCATTCATCCCCTTTAAGAACAAAGAAAGTGCTCATTTAAACTAATCACCATATTAAGAAGAGGTAGAAACAGTTAGGGAGATGTAGAGGAAGCTAGAGTAGTTAAACCACTGGAAACTACACTTAACTATGCTTGCCAATACACTAGCTATCTCAAGAAATTGTAGAATATGATTGGCACTTGCCCCAAAATAGTTCAATGAAAGAGATAACACGGCTCCTCCTACCCCTGTTACTAGGAAAAAGTAAGTTACGCTTAGTGATAAACCTAGAACTATCATCTAGCAACACACAAGAAACACGAAGTGCACCAAAAGTTCATCAGACTAATGTCCCTGTGATTCCTTCTACAGGAGTAAACGATTCCACTGAAGCAAGCGGATCCTGCCTGCTATGAAGAAGAATAAGAAGGAAGTAGAAGTACACCTTAGGACAAATAAGTCAGTATGGACAAAAGTGAACCGGGTTGATTCTAGCATTAGCTCTAAGCGTGTTGTAATTAATTCGAATTCTGAATCTGTGTGCAAAACTTGTAACAAATGGTTTAAAAAACTCTGCAAGTCATTTAATGTGTGTTGTTAATATCTTGAATTCTGTGAATGCTACCCCCACTGTTAAAATTGTCTTTGATAAGATCGTTTAAGCTCAAGATTGGTTAGATCTTATATATCTAGGATTGACAATAACAATGAAAACAATATGCACATCGGAATTAAACAAAGACAATTGTTATTGAACAAGGTTTTCTATATTGAATGATTTCCTATTGCCCCAACTATAACTTGGGGCTACACCAACTACTATGGTGTACTAACTAACTAACTAACTAACTTTGTGTACACACACACCTTTACTATTCGACTCTCATCAGTCGATGTTTCTATGGATGGATGTAAAACCTATGAGTCTATGTCTCTTTATATAATAGAGACCATAAGACGTTACAAAGGAATTCTAATAAAACACATTAATGACATTAATTATCATTAATACTAATTAATGACATTAATTAGTATTTATCATTAATATGATGAGATTGACCACATTAATGACATTAATTAGTATTTATCATTATACTAATGACGTTTAAGTTACATCTTGTAACTTCCCAATCATTAATTTGCAGTCAAACTCCATCTTTTGTAGAATTCCAATTTGTCGATTAAGTCCTTCTTGTTTCATTCTTTTGTTTCTTTTGTCTCATCAAACTATTAATTCCCCAACAATCTTGCCCCTATTTGTGATAACAAAACAAACAAAGTTCTTGCACCACGTTCATCATAAAGCACTAAGCTTCCCTAAGTGAGATTAATCATCTCCAGAATGAACATATACCACAACTACTAATCCAGCCTTCCAATACTCAAAATACCCGCCATGAAGCATAATACGAAAAATGACTTTGAGCAGTAGAAACACAAACTAGCAGTAGTAATAAATAACTAGCAGTAGTAACGAAACACTTCCCCTCAAGTGGTGCATGTAGATGGTTAAACATTTAATCAATAAGCTTCCCCTGAAACCAATATGTTTACCATCTCTTGAATCTCGAACTCTGTAGGCTCTATGTAGTGATCACTGATGAAGAAAATAGAGTATAACGAATTTGATGAAGAAGTAGAATCTCCCAAACTTGTGTCTTATATCTTGCACTATCCACGTGACGTCGAACTTATACCAAGACCAAAATATAAGTAGACCGCAACCTCTTGACAAAATCCTCATCTTCTATGAGACACATGACTAAAGTGATAGCAAATGTGAGCATTGAGCACCCTAAGAAAAATCACACACCTTTGCTAGATTCGTCAAGTCTTCGTCACATCGTTTATAAGCACGAACAAGTTACCTCCTGCTAAAAGGTATGATAAGAACACGCATCTGTGAAACTCAACTACAACATCAAATAAGTGATATTCAATTGTCTTCGTAATCACATCTTTAATAAATCTCCAAAAATACGAGCCATAAATCAATAAGAATAAACTATTTGAAAAATAGTTCTGTCCGAGATCCGAATCCATCTAAAAACCAAGTACTGTCCGATATCAGACAAGCCTAGCAGTACAAACTACATTGTGAACGACTCTAGCAGTATTAAAGTTCAAATGCAACAATACTAACTCACTCCAGTTAGCAACACTTTATTTTGTTACTAACCCGTCGCCAATCTGTCACTAAATTGGTTCTCCTTCCTCTCATTCGGTTAGTGACACATTTAACTGTTGCAGAACCGTCGCCAACCTGTCACTGTTCTGTCGCTAATCTATCACTAACCAGCAGTACTAAACAAAATAGGGAGTATTAACTTTTGTTTTCACTCAAACAATACAAATCACAAAAGCCAGTAGTATAAACTCTTAAACTTCAAATCGAAACATGTGTAACTGCTTCCCCTTAAATAAACAACGATAATAATATACACCTCAGCCAAACACGTTTGCACGATGAAGCCTTAATACCTTCCAACCAATTAAAACCACAAACTGCTTTCAAATAGCAGTACCAAATCATACACGCAACATCATTAGCATCATGTCAGCAATAATAATCATGAGCACCACTTGGCAGAATTAACGTGAAAACCAAGCAGTACTAAGTTCCTCGTTGGCAGTATAAATATACATGTAGCAGTATTAAACACATAGCTGGCAGTCTTAATTTATGAGAGCAGTACTAAAAACTCACAAGCAGTATTAATGAGCACGATCAGCATTAAGTCTTTTCTTCTAGCAGTAAACGAGCAGTACTAATGTTGATTATCAATTAAAACCATAACCACTCAGCCATGAATGTGCCAGCTTCATCAAGACCAAAAACTATGTTTCTTGAACGTTGTTATAGTGACTGTATGTCAAAACCTAACAACAGAAAACCTTTGACGTATAACTGCATTCTTCAATTGTCCATACTGCTGCTATTAAATAACACGAACATCAAACATTGTCTGAGCATTCAAGAACATCAAATCCAAACTCACCAATAGACATGCTGGTTTTTAGAACTTAGAGTTTCTTTGTCGGCACCTTCTGCTGTTCATCATTCGTCTTTATTACTGCTTTTGATAATACAAACAAATCATAGAACCTGCTGTCTCTTTTCTGCTATAAGCGACTCAACATAGTAGCCATTAATATCAATAGAACACGCTGATCCTACTAATAGCAGTAAACAATACCTTATTTTCTGTTTTCATAATTAGGGTTTGTAAAACCCTAGTTTTACCAAAATCACCTTTTACTTAAAAACAGATAATGAACACGAAACTAAAAACCTTATAACCCTAGATATCAAGAGCAACCTGCTCTGATACCAATTGATAAGGATCGTTTAGCCCATCTAGGATTGTTTTACAGATAATATTGATTGCACAACGGAATAATAAGAAAGCAATATTATCAAACAAGGTTTTTCATTCATAAAGCAACAATAATGAAACACTAATTCGTGAGGAATTGATGGCAAACTGTACCCAAATTGTCTGCTTTATGAGGAAAAAGAATAGAGAGATTTGGTGAGTTCAAAAATAGAAAGAGAGTTGTGTGTGAAAAACAGAAATGAGTGTTTGGTGAGAAAAAGAATTGAGAGATATTTTGTGAGTTTAAAAACAGAAAGAGAGTATATGAGAGTCTACATTGGTGCTGAATATCTTTGATGGATCAAGTTTGGAGTTAATACTGCTTGGTACCACACTTAGTACTGTTAGTGTTAAGTTAATACTGCTATGCAGTATTACTTCTATGGATGAAGTTATTACTATTTGACTTAAAATTAGTTACTACTAGAAACAAACTTAGTATTTGCTAAGTGACCGTTTAGTATGTTTGAGTCCCCCACCCCCCCCCATAACAGATTTTCCTCAATCAAGAGCGTGGAGGATATTTCCACCACAATCTATAGCTTATAGGGTTTGACTAATTGGAGACTTCTTGATTTATCTATAGCTTAAACGATTTCTTCAAGATAAGTACAACTCTTTTACAGTCGGTGAACACATACTCTTTTAAACCTCACTCATAATTCAATTCACTCTACCAGAACCTTACACTTTATCACATAAACTAATCCCACCTCATTCATCATCTTTTCATTCATCAAATGGCACAGTTGGAATTTTGCGACAAGCATAATATGGTCGCATATTTGGTTAAATTGAAAGTAGTAAGGTTTTGATGAAATCATAGATTATCTTACTTCAGCTATCTACTTATGCTCTTACTGAAAAATCCCATCATTTTAGTGTCCCTTATTGAAAACCATTTTTTAAGAAAACGTGCTGTTTTAAGCACTACTGAGGAAGAATTCATGCTTATTTCTGCAACTATTAATGAATGAAAAGCTCATAATGAAGATTTCTTTGAGAATAACATTTGATGTTAGTATGTCGCAGAAGGCATTTCTCACTCTCCAATGAAGAAATATTCTGAGCACTTAGCTCATTATGGCGGTATGTGACTTAATTTTGAAAATCCTTACATTCTTTCAAAGTCACTTTCTCACCCCAATGGAAGTCTTTATTCACACAATTCTACATTGTTTGAGCTCTAGAAGACTGCAGGGAGGTTATATGTACACTAGAGGGTAAATATGATGAATACTTGGTTAATACTGTTGAGCTTAGTTGATACTGTAAGTTATAACTTTGTACTGCTAGTACAAAAATTAATACTGCTAGGTTCACTTAGTACTGTTGTGTACATATTGATTGGTGTGACTGCTAGAAGCTTTCTCTGAAGGGAGGAATATGATGGTAGCGTGTTCCTTCCGTGTTGGTTGTAAACCACACAACAAATGGTATCAGAGCCTCTAAGGGGTATTTAGGGGTAGTGACACCATTGTTTGAGAGTATGTTGGTACAAGCACATGATGAAGAGCATCTGCAATCACCATCAAGGATCACATCTTCACCATCACTATCTCAACAACCCACTCAATCATCACTTTCACCAGAACCAATTCAACCCACCTATGAGGCAGACGAGACTGCTTCTATACCCCATGATTCACCTCTCTATGTTGTTCACTCACATGGAAGTACTGAGGGTAGCATGCAACAACATGATTTGACAGTTTTAGTTAACAAATTGAATGACAAGATTGATGGATTGGAGAAGGACTTGCAGCAAACAAAAAACACTTATAGTACTGCTCTCACCAAGTTAGTACTTAGAGTAAAGAAACTGGAGTACAAGCTGAAGTCTGGCAAGGCAAAGATTGTTCTTTTTGATGATGAAGAGATTGCAAAGGATTCTTCCAAATAAGGGAGGAAGATTTTTCAAATTGATGAAGATCCAACAATTTCTCTAGTACAAGATGAAGGTAATTCTTGGATTCCACAGGAAGAGGAAGTTTATGAGAAGCCTAGTGATGAAACTAAAGTACTTGTACAATAAGAGACTCCCACTGAAATTATTGAAGAACATGGAAGTGGTGAGAAAGGTGAAATAAAGATTAGTACTGCTAACATACAAGTTAGTACTGCTAGTCCTCCAAAGGTTAGTACTGCTGTACCTCATGTGTATATAAGAAGGAGTGCCAAGGATAAAGGAAAGGCCGTAATGGAAGATCATGCTACTCCAAAGAAGGTTAAGAAAAGAACTCAAGTGCAGCTGAGTATGGATAAGGAGTTAGCTAGGAAGATGGAAGAAGAAGAAAGAATTAGATTTAATGCAGAACAGGAAGCAAGAGCTTTGCAAGAAGAAGAAGAAGAAAGACTAAATCTAGAAGCAGCTAGGGAATTGCAAAGACAACTTGATCAAAGACAAGAGGTTCCAACTCAACCTACTCAATCTCAGGGGATTGACTGGAATGATCCAAGTATACTAAGATATCATGCTTTGAAGAATAAACCTGTTTCAATAGCTCAAGCAAGAAGGAATATGATAACATACTTAAAGAATTAAGGAGGTTACAAGGAGAGCTACTTCAAGAGAATGAGCTATAATGACATCAGACCAATTTTTGAAAGGGTATGGGATCATGTCAATACTTTTATTCCTATAGGGTCTGAAGTTGAAAAAGATTCTTCTAAACCAAGTGAAAGAGAAACTTTAAAAACAGTAGAAGAAGAGAACGTTGAAGAAGAAGATATGAATCCTGAGCCAGTGTTGATTGAAAAGAAAGCTATTGGAATTAGAAGAAAAACACTTGCAAGAAGAAGAGCAAGTGACAAACAAGGTCAAGACAGCTCAAAGAGACAGAAGAAAGAGAAAGAAACAGCTGATTATGAGGAAGAAAAAGATGAATTAAGAATGTGGTTGACAGTAGTTCCAGATGAGGAAGAATTTGTAGATCCTGAAATCTTGCATACTAAGTTTCCTATAGTTGATTGGGAATCTCAAAGTTTATACAGTATGCATGTTTACAAGATTATAAGGGCTGATGGGAATACTAGTTATCATAAAACCTTTGAGAGTATGCTGAAAAGTTTTGATAGACATGACTTAGAGGTTTTACACAGGTTGGTAATGGAAAGATTTCAAGATAACACTCCAGAAGGATACAATTTGATGTTATGGGGTGATCTGAAGATACTAGTAGATCCTGAGCAAGATGATGACATCTGGAAGAATCAAAACCAGTGGAAAATAATCAGTTGGAAGCTGTATGAAACTTGTGGAGTGCACACACTGATGGTTGATGGTACTTTGATGACTATTCATATGTTTGTAGAGAAAAAGTATCCACTCACCAAAGAAACACTTCAGAAGATGCTTAACTGGAAATTAGAAGCTGAAGCAGAAAGTTCTATGGCATTTGAGTTGCTAAAGTTTATCAAGACTCAGATTGAAGAACAATAAAATTGTGTTTGAAAGAATCCACAGAAAAAGAAGAATTGAAGATCTAATCCAGAAGAAACTTGAGATTTGAGAGTAAATCACAAGTTTAGGGGAGGATTGTTGGGATTCTGAAGCTTCTATAAGTTAATACTGTTGGCTCAAGATTAATACTGCTAGTGAAGACTTAATGCTGTTAATGAAGATTGAAGAAATAAGTCTAAGTCTTTAGTACTGCTAGCTTTGTAGTTAGTACTGCCAGTACAATGTTAGTACTGCCAATAATAGTTAGTATTGTTAGTTAGTATTAGTGCTGCTAGTATATTGTATTAGTACTGCTTATGAGATATGCATGAGATAAATTAGTAATAGATATGCATTATCTCTTAACGCATTTTGTAAATCCCATTAGGGTTTCCTTAGTCTATAAAAGGAACCCTGGGAATAGTTAGTAGAGATAGTTCTACACAGATCAATAGAGATCGAGTAGCAATCATAGTTTTTATAATCTGTAATCTAGGCAGATTCAAGTTATAATATAAAGTTCTTTTGTGATTCTTATTATTGTTCTTCTTAGCATTATTGATTAGTTTCTGCATAATCAATAGTGTTCAAATCAGTGTTTCATTATTGTTGCTTTAGAATTATCTAAAGGAACAAACCCTTTACAAGCTAAAGGTTAAGATCTATTCAGAAAACGATCCAACAAGTGGTATCAGAGCTTGTGTGGAAACTCTGAATAAGAAGAACTCAATATATAAAATATAATGAGAAATATATATATTATATGATATATATATAATTTTTTAAATATATAGAACATACATATATACATATATATATACATATATATATATATACATATATATATACATATATATATATATATATAATAAAATACATATACATATACGTAAGCTAAGTATCATACAAATTATTCTTAGGAAAGAATAATAAGTAATCAACACGGGTATCGTTCTCCTCGGTGAGAGATGAATGGAAATTTACGGTTATGTCAGGAATCGAGCTAAAATATCATTAAAGATTTGGTTTTGGAATCTATTTTTACTAAAGAAATGCAAACAATTAAAGGCAAGCAAACAATTAAAGCAACAAAACATTAAGCATTAAAATGATAACGACAATTTAAAAACGTGACTTTTAAGCAAGTAAATCAAATTTTAACCCTAAAAATGTAAATTTCAAATCTAAAAGTCCTAAATGATAAAAACTAATTTTAGAAAAAAGAATTATATTTTTTTGACTTTTATTTAATTTTTTATGAATTAAAAATAGATTTAATCTAAATTAAATATAAAAAATAATAAACAAATTATTAAAATTCTGGAAAAATTACAGAAAATACTTTAATCTATTACTAATGTAAAAAAAACTGGAAATAAGATAAACAGAATAAGCAGTTAAGAAGCAAATAAGCTTGAATAAGCAAAAACTAAAAAGACAATATCAATTAAATGGTGTAAGACTTTAAACGAAAAAGACCCAAGGGCAGATGGTAATGAGAGTGTGTGTTGAAATGTTGGGTGTGTGAAGGGGAGGTCACAGGTTCGAAACCTGTGGCCACCCTTTTTGATAAAACTTTTTATTTTTCATTTTCTTTTTGAAAAAGCTAAAAAAATAAGCAAAAACTAAAAACTTTAATAAAGGAACTTTTTTCAAACTTTGAAATAAGCTAGAAAAAGCTGAATCAAAACGACAGTTACTTAGAAATTCATTTTCGCTTAAAGCTAAAACTGTTTTGGCTTTTAATACTAAATAAGCTAAAAGAAAAACTAAATAAGCTAGAAACAGAATAAAGCATGGACTCAATAAGCATAAAGGACCAAAAATAAGCACATAAAATAAGCTAAAAAACATTAAAGAGCAACTAAGACAGTAGACTTTAAAAACATATAAAGGATTTTTTTTGACCAATTTTATACTAAGATTAAGACCACATAAGCATATATAATAAGCTGACACATGAAAACAGATAAAGTCTAGGTCCTAATAAGCACATAGGATCAGAGATAAACTAACATTATAAGCTGAAAGGTTCTAAAAAAGACTAAAAGACAAAGGACTAAAAAGTAACTTAAAAGACTTATAACTAACTTTTGAGCTAAAATTTAAGACTAATAAGCTAAGACATTAAAATGAAAAGTTGAAAATAGATAAATATTGACTCTCAAAGAACACATAGAAGCTAGAATTAAGCAAATTTTCTAAGGTAATAAGTTAGAAAAAGAAGATGAAAATGACAGGGATACTACTTTTGGTTTTTGGCATTTTGAAGAAAAGAGACACTTTTAAGCTTAAATTTAAGACTCATTAACTAATCTAACTAACTGAAAAGCTAAAAATATATTGAAAGCATACCTTAATAAGCTTAGTTCAATCAAAAATAAACAATTAAAGCTAGACTCTAACCTTGTTTGCCCTGCACATCAGATCATTAAGCTAAAACCAAATACTATCCTACCTGACTGTTTTTTAATAGGAATACTTAAAAGTTAACCACAGATTATAGACTTGAGATAGATGCATATTGATGCCATATAAACTCATTTGGACTCCGAAAACTATAACTCATACTAACTTTTGAAAAATTAATCAAATAAGCAAATTGTCATCCCTAATGACCGGCAGACTTGGAAAATTTATAAAACAAACTTTAAACTTAACAAAGCTACCTTTAAGCTTATAAAAACTAACTACAAGTCTAACTTAGAGCTTACCAAAACTTATTAAAGAACCAACAACAGCCCAACCAGTCTTAACTAGGTTAAAACTGCTTGTGCCAAACACCCCTTTAAAATCTTAAAAACCAATTATATGATCAAACAGACCTAATGAGCACTCAAATTATGAAAACAAATGATCAAATAAGCAATATAAGACTAAATAGCACAAACTAATCTACAAAAGAGCTTTAGAAATAAGTTGAACCTAAATAAGCACTTTTGACTTTAAAAATGAAAATTTCTCATAACTCAATTTAAACTTAAACTGAGCAAATACCTAATTGATTAAGCTATAATAAGACAGAAAAAGCACAAGACATTAAGCAATAAGTAAGACAACAAGCAATAAGCAGGAAATAAGCTAAATAGGAAAGTGAAACTTACTTGTGTCCTTTGCTTAAACAAGGACTAAAAATGCTTTTAGAGCTCATCTACAAGCTCTAGCTTGTTGTAAACAAGCTAGTAAGAAACCATAAGCCCTTCCTTTTTTGGCTAATCATCCATTAAGCTAAAATCCACAACCCTTAACCAATTGACTTAAAATGTAACAAACAAGCTCAAATAAGCTTTTAGGGGCTTCTTTGAGCTAAAATAGAACTTGAATACACATTTTAGTTTATTAAAACTTTTAAGTAAATTGCATAAGAGAAAAAATGAGTTAAAAGAACACAAATGACTTTAAATGAAAAAGTGCTTTTTATTAATTAAAATGGAATTACAATAAGCTGAGTTTCATTACATTAAGCATAAAATAAGTTGTAAAACCTAATCTGCACTACTCTACACTACTCCTACTCCTAGATGATTGTATCTGTGTGATCCGTTCTTCTATTTATAGTGAAGAATGAAGCTTCTAGGTCTTCAGGAGACGCTCCTCCATCTTTAATCCTGGCCTTTCAATCCAAACCGCCTCATTTCCATCAATCTTGGACCCTTGGATTGTGTGCACATAACATCCTCCAATAGGACATCCTCGGATTGCCAGCGTGGCTAGTAGTTTTCAGATGTGTCAGTTTAAGCTTCTAGAAGGATTTGAGGCGTGTGAGGGTGAATAGGTTTTACCCTGTGTCTGTGTGAAAATGGGAGGGAAAGAAAGAGTGAAAATGATGTACAATAACATATTTTGACCTGTGTTATAACTTGGGTTGACCGGGTTTATAAATTTTAGGTTTGGGCTTTTGTTATTTCATTTGGGCCAAGATTTTGTTTAAATGGTAAATGGATTTGGACTTTTGGTTTTGTAAATGGATTAAAGTGTTAAGGCTTATATTTAGTATAGATACAAAGTTAATAGGCTGACCCGGCCCATTAAAATGGTACGGGTTGGCCCATTAAGGATGTATACGCCTTCGGCTTTGGTTTTCCGCGCTCTTTCCATTCTCGTGCTCGGTTTTGTCCGTTTGGCTTCGTTTTTGTCCTTTTTGTGATATATCCATACCTGCAAGACACAATTCACGAAATACACATATACAATGCATTATTTATGTATTTTTGGTCATTATTGGTCTTTTTAGCTTGTTTTATTAGGTAAAAAGTATGTGTATTTAAGCACATACCAAAATCCCCATACTAAGCTATTGTCGTGTCCTCACGCAATGTCATAAACACACTTAGAAAACCAAAAGTTTCATCCCCCTTAGACTAATTACCTCCAAAAGTAGCTAAGTGTTCATCTAAGGGGATTAAGAAATTACTAGTTTTGAAAAGCCCCCCGTCTAACCATTTTTATGCATTTATTATTATTCATTTATATCATAACTTTTACGGAACAAGAAACACTAAAAAGATAAATTCATCATCCTTGATTTTTCACCTGCCCCAAACTAAGCTTAAAAACGAAATCACTGTTAAATACAAGTTAAGATGCTAACACTACTCATAAATGCTAATTGTGTATGCATAGCTACTTTCTGCTCCTTTATTTCATAAATCCTCTAAGAATTTTATTATTATTATTGGTGACAAATAAATTAAATTCTTATTCACATAAAGTAAACCCGGTTTAGATCATAATTAGTTTGAAATCCTTTCCTAAAGAGACGATATGGTGAGAATAAGGTCCACATTAAGGTTCTAATTTTGCATGATTTAGGGGTTATCCTATTTAGATAACCCTAGAGTCGAAATTTGGCTTTATTCTTATTATTATTGAAACATTATTAAACATTGGTCCTTTAAACAACTGCCACATCGGTATGCGAGCCGACCATGGTCCAGGAGTCTTATTTCGACCTCGGTGATCCTCGACCTTTTTAAAGACTGCGACATCGGTTGTGAGCCCTCAAGATACAGCAAACTTTTGTCAGTCTCGAATTATTATTCTTACTATGGGCCTTATTTAGAAGACTGCCACATCGGTTATGAGCCGGCAAGAGGCAGTAAACTTTTATCAGCCCATAGTTTTTATTATTATTATTACCTTCACCCTTTAAACGACTACCACATCGGTTGTGAGCCGGCAAGAGGTAGTGGTCTTATTTCGGCTTTGGTTTATTATATTATTATTATAGCCAAATTTCAAGTCCTGTGGTCTTTTAACTACTTAGACAACGGTAGTGAGCCGTCAAGAATTGGTAGCCTATTTCCCCACAACACTGACAAAACCTCGATGTGTACCTTAATTTCACTAGAAGGAATCTCTACGAAGTGATTTAAACTAAGAATCGCAAAAACCTAAAGTAACTTTATTTATTTCAACAATAGTTATACGTTTTATTAAGCTTATGGAGCAAAAAACCACAACTTATACCTATAGCCTTAAAGAGATCCAACTACTCTATGTTTAGCATCTAACTTATATAAAACTCTATCATTTCTCGTTCTTCGCAAATTTAAAATCTTTACCAAAAAGATCCGCGAATGCTTAGTGTAATTAAAACAAGCTTAGCATATTTAATGTCTATCATGGAAACTTACAAACTCTTGGCTTGGTTAAGCTAGAATTCGCATTTTAAAGCTTCTTGTATAAAAGACTAGCAAAAGCTTAAATTTATATAAGTTAAGGGGCAAGCTAGAGCTCAACATGCTCGATTAAGTCAAAATTTATTCCTTAAAAGGCAAAACTACATGTCAAAACACTTATTCTATTTTTGAAAAAATTTAAATTTGGCATAAAATCGCATATTTTTGGTGGAAAAATGGGATTACGTGAAGACAAGGCAAATGCAAGTAAGACCGAATCGAAAGATCCTCCCATACTAGAACTACACATTGTCCTCAATGTGAGACTGTCACCCCCATACTAATTTCAAGGCATAATCAGAATATTAAGGGGTCTCTACGCAAATCTAAAGCCGTTTATTAATTATGCTAATAGATAAACGTTAATCAATAAGATCTAGGATATCGGATTCCCATATATAAGCATGCGAAGGATTGAAGATCGAGTAAACGATGGACAAAACCACGAGCATGAGAGTCTTCAAAATTCAGGGCAATCCTGGACATAAAACACAAAATATGAGAAGGGAAGAGGCGAGCCTCCTCACATCACACTTATTAATAAATATTATACTACTACTAAGGATAAGCATGGGTTGCCACCCACGAAGCGCTTGTTTTTGTGCGATTCTCTAGCTTGACTCTCCCCATATCATCGTAATATTTGGGACGAAACAAATGGAAGAGCAAACTTCCAACGGACATTCATATGCCACCGGCTTTAAAGAAGAAAAATGAAAAGTGGAGATGCCGGGGTCAAAAATGATATCCTCACTCCCGGAGGAGAGAAGAAGAGAAGAATTCACTGGATAGGTAAAATAAGAAAGAAAAATTCGGATAACATATGTGAAGGAAAGATAATAACGATCCTCAAAGGATAAGCTCACATATGTTAGAAAAAAAATTCTTATGAATGTCGGGGTCAAAAACTTTGTCCTCGGTCATCAAATCATCAATTGGAGCATCGTACAAAATCTTCTTACATTCATTTTCTTTAGATTCCAAATTGAATAAATTATCATTCTCTTCGAGAAGCGGTTCATCGGTGACCCCCTCGAGAATGGAAGCATATCTTAGGAGTAGAAGGATCATGGTGAAGTAGAAACTCAATCTCATCAACATCGCCACCTGGGTCGAAACATTCATCCTCATTAAATTCGGAAAGAGGTGTAACAAGCAAAACCGGCTCATCAAGGTTAGAAATATAAGAGTCCTTACTCTTGATGTTCTCTAACACCTCATCAAAAAGAGGATTTACGCCACTAGATATGTATTCGTCATCGAATTCAAAAAGAGGGTTCGAGTAAATTTTAACATTATCTTTCAGAGCGTCCTCATCGGATAGTGACTCGTCACCACTAGAGGTAAAATCATCATTTGATTTGAAGAGAGGGTTAGAGAAAGTCACAGATTTTTCCTCATAAACGTTAATGGGAGAGAAATCATCACACGAAGATAAATCATAATCACTATCACTCTCGGAAGTATCCTTGGACTCACTTGGGATTAGAACAAGGTCCTCAACACTAGACTTTATGAATTCGTCCGATTCCTTTTCAGGAATAGTGCTAAGTTCCTCATTCCTCATGATGAGAGAGTCCTCAGGCTCCAAAGTCGGTAAAACGGTTATGATTGCAATAAATGGAGGAAGTTCAAAAATAATTTCTCTCAAAGGAATAGAACTCTCCTTGTCATCGTCATCATAAAAATAATTGAAACGTCGTGAAGGCTCGATAATATAGGTACTAAGTTTAGCCGCCTGCTCTAGTTGTTGAAGCTCTTTCTTTTTATTAATCTCAATACTTATTCCATTGAATTTACCTTTAAGCTCATCAATCATATTTTCACATTCCCTTCTAAAACGAATATCAATTTTCTCATTACGATAATCTTTAATCTGTAAGTAATTACTTAAACTTAACATTTCATCTAAATAATGCTGCTTTAGATCCTCCATATCTTGGATACTCATTTCTTGAAGAGGTGATTGATCGATGCCAGCCGCCTGCTTTTGTTGAAGAAACTTTTCACAAAATGATTGTATCATTTGAAGAAGTTCATTCTGTAACTCATCTATTTTATAGCTTCCATTAGATTTTCTCTAGCTTGCAACATTTCCGTACTCGTTTCCTGAGAAGGTTGATGAACGACGGAATACTGCGGGGGGTTGGAATTGGTCAAAACCGAAAGAATTAGAATCATAACAAAGATTAGGTTCATAGTAATTTTGGGTCATCGGCTGACACTGAAAACTTTCATGAGAACCCCCGCAGTTTTCACAACAAAGATATTAATGTGGGTAACTCTGTGAATTTTGTGGAAAATAATTGTTATCAAAGTTTTGATTGAAACACGGGTCCTGATTGTAGACAAACGGAACTTAAGGTGTACAATCATAACCATAGTGAGCATCGTTCCCACATAACTCACAAGAGTACGTTTGGGGTTGTGGAGAGTGGTAGGAAAAATTCAGAGGATTATTAAAAGAATTTGGATTTGGATCATAAACGTTAAAATTGCATTTCGAACAATATCCATTATCAAACTTACTTCCTCACCACGCACAAAAACACAGTAAACAACAATATTGTTCATCATCCATCCTGTTTTTACAATAAAGACAATGACGATAGTCGAGTGATGCCATAAGAATTAAACGATAGAGGAAAAGAATATTATTTTTGGATTTTATGAAAGAGAAAGATTAATCAAAGAAAAATATTTTTGGTTCCGATAGTTAAAAGTGCAACGGAAGCTCTCAGAAAACGTACAAAGAAGCAGAGGACGGTAAGCGAGAAGCTTTTAAAAATCCTCACCTTCGTCCTTTCGGGTCGAAGTTCGTAGGATCGACCCTCCTTATACCTCTCTTATAGTTTGTTAACTAAAGAAGAGCCGAAACGACAATTAACAAACGGTTATTTTTTAATATTAAAAATAAAAGAAAATAAGAATAGAAGTGTAAAATATTTTTGTATTTTTATATAAAATAAAACAAAAACTTTCACGGGGAAAGGATCCTCAAGGCTCGAATACAAACAATCCCGCAAAAATCGCTACACCTCTCCCCGGCAACGGCGCCATTTTGATAAGCGTCTAAATACGTTATCAAACAAATAACCCTCAAATATATATAATATATATAATATATATATACGTATACATAAGCAAAGTATCATATAAATTATTCTTAGGAAAGAATAATAAGTAATCAACACGGGTATCGTTCTCCTCGGTGAGAGGTGAATGAAAATTTACGGTTATGTCGGGAATCGAGCTTGAATATCATTAAAGATTTGATTTTGGTTTCTAAATCTAATAACGCAAAGGGGAAAGTAAATTAAAGGCACGCTAATCTAAAAAGGTACAATCAAAATATTAATCATTAAAACGATAACATGAATTTAAAAATGCGACTAAAAACCTAAATTATCAAATTTTAACCCTAAAAATGTAAATTCCAGATCTAAAAGTCCTAAATGAATAAAAATAATTTTTGAAAAAGAAATTATATTTTTTTAGACTTTTATTTTATTTTTTATGAATTTAAAGCTAATTTAATCTAAAAATATTATTAAAATATTAAACTAATTTATAAAAATCTAAAAAATTTAAGAAAAATACTTTTAACTATTTAAAACTTTAGAAAAATAAAACGGGAAAATAAGCTAGACCGAATAAGCTATTAAAAAGAAAATAAGCTAAATAAGCTTAAAAACTAAAAAGACTAACAATTAAATGATGCATGCATATAAATAAAAAAGACCCTAAGGCAGATGGTAAAGGCATTGTGTATGTGAGGGGAGGTCGCAGGTTCGAGTCATGGACCTCACCTTTTTGTTAAAACTTTTTATTTTTGATTTTCTTTTTGAAAAAGCTAAAATATAAGCTTAAATAAACAACTTTAATAAAGGGACTTTTTGACACAACTTAAAATTAAGCTAGAAAAAGCGTGTTTAAAGATGACAATTGGGCTTTTTCAAAACTAAATGAATTTAAGCTAATTGTTATGGACATTTTAAGACTCAATAAACAAAAAGAAGACAAATAAGCTAAAACATATATTAACCTAGACCTGATAAGCTAAACTAAACTAGGAAGTAGGCTAAATAAGCTAAAAAGCACCTAAACTCAATTAGACAGTAGTACTATAAAACAGACAAAAAAGGGTAAACCACTACATTTTAAGCTAACTTAGAGGATTAATAAGCAACAGAAATAAGCTACAAGCTAAAAACAGATGAACACTATGACCTAATGATCATATAGGAACAAAAATAAGCTAACTTATTAAGATGAAAATCATAAAAAAGACACTTAAAATAGCAGACTTTAAAATTAGACTTAAAAGGATTTTGACACAAATTTTAAGCTAAGAACTAAGGACTAATAAGCACTTAAAAGACTTTAAAAACTGAAAATAGATTTTAAATGATACCCAAATAAACTAAATAAGCTAAAAATTGAATAATTAACTGAAAGAATAAGCTGGAAAAGGCAATTGGAAATGACCGTGTATACTAATATTTTTGAACTTTTTGATGATTAAAATGACTACTTGCAGACAAGACTTAAAACTCAAAAGCTAGTTTAACACACTAGAAACTCAAAACAGATTGACTTCATATTATAATAAGCTAATTTTTAAAAAAAATTATCAAAGTTAAACTAGTTTCAACCTTCTAAAGATCTGCAATAAGAGGCTTTTAAGCATACACTAAGAAACTATACTACTTGACATTTTTTTATTAGGAATACTTAAAAGTTAATCACAGATTATAGACTTGAGACATGTGCATATTGATGCCATATAAACTCATTTGGACTCAGAAAACTATAACTCATACTAACTTTTGAAAAATTAATCAAATAAGCAGGTTGTCATCCCTAATGACTGGCAAACTTGGAAAATTTATAAAACAAACTCTAAACTTAACAAAGCTACCTTTAATCTTATAAAAACTAACTACAAGTCTAACTTAGAGCTTATCAAAACTTATTAAAGAACCAACAACAGCCCAAGCAGTCTTAACTAGGTTAAAACTGCTTGTGCCAAACACCCCTTTAAAATCTTAAAAACCAAATTATAAGATCAAACATACCTAATGTGCACTAAAATTATGAAAACAGATTATCAAATAAGCAATATAAGACTAAATAGCACAAACTAGTCCACAAAAGAGCTTTAGAAATAAGCTGAACCTAAATAAACACTTTTCACTTTAAAAATGAAAATTTCTCATAACTCAATTTAAACTTAAACTAAGCAAATACCTAATTGATTAAGCTATAATAAGACTGAAAAATCACAAGACATTAAGCAATAAGCAAGACAATAAGCAATAAGCAGGAAATAATCTAAATAGGAAAGTGAAACTTACTTGTGTCATTTGCTTAAACAAGGACTAAAAATGCTCTTAGAGCTCATCTACAAGCTCTAGCTTGTTGTAAATAAGCTAGTAAGAAATCATAAGCCCTTCCCTTTTTGGCTTATCAGCCATTAAGCTAAAATCTACAACCCTTAACCAATTGACTTGAAATGTAACAAACAAGCTCAAATAAGCTTTTAGGGGCTTATTTAAGCTGAAATAGAGCTTGAATACACATTTTAGCTTATTAAAACTTTTAAGTAAATTGCATAAGAGAAAAAATGAATTAAAAGAACACAAATGACTTTAAATGAAAAATGCTTTTTATTAATTAAAAAGGAATTACAATAAGCTGAGTTTCATTACATTAAGCATAAAATAAGCTGTAAAACCTAATCTACACTACTCCTACTCCTAGATGGTTTTATCTGTGTGATCCGTTCTTCTATTTACAGTGAAGAATGAAGCTTCTAGGTCTTCAAGAGACGCTCCTCCATCTTCAATCTTGGCCTTACAATCCAAATCGCCTCATTTCCATCAATCTTGGACCCTTGGATTATGTGCACATAACATCCTTCAATAGGATATCCTTGGATTGCCAGTGTAGCTAGTAGTTGTCAGATGTGTCAGTTTAAGCTTCTGGAAGGATTTGAGGCGTGTGAGGGTGAATAGGTTTTACCATGTGTTTGTGTGAAAATGGGAGGGAAAGAAAGAGTGAAAAACATGTACAGTAACATCTTTTGACCTGTGTTATAACTTGGGTTGACCGGGTTTATAAGTTTTAGGTTTGGGCTTTTGTTATTTCATTTGGGTCAAGATTTGGTTTAATAGGTAAATGGATTTAGACTTTTGGTTTTGTAAATGGATTAAAGTGTTAAGGCTTATATTTAGTAAAGACACAAAGTTAATGGGATGACCCGGCCCATTGAAATGTGTACGGGTTGGCCCATTAAGGATGTATATGCCTTCGGCTTCGGTTTTCTGAGCTCTTTCCATTCTCGTGCTCGGTTTTGTCCGTTTGGCTTTGTTTTTGTCCTTTTTGTGCTATATCCATTCCTGCAAGACACAATTCACGAAATACACATATACAATGCATTATTTATGTATTTTTGGTCCTTATTGGTCTTTTTAGCTCATTTTATTAGTTAAAAAGTATGTGTATTTAAGCACATACCATATATCCTATGTATATTTATATATAATTAAACTCTAAAACGAAATACAAAAATATAAAACCTATAAAAACCATAAAAATCAAAAATTACAAAATACAAAAAGAGTTTTTCAGGACATGTCTTCTGAAATTCAATAACATTTACGGTCCTAGAAATGTCATTCAATAATGACACGGGTTTTTAAATGAAGTTCGAGCAAAAGTTCAAACTACTTTAAAATATGTCTTAATGGCTTGTAGTTATTTCAGACTGCAACCCGCTTTTCAATCTGAGGAACGCATGCGCCAAAAAGACAGTTGTTCCTATCAACGGGCAATTAACTGTGCCCGGGCATGGATTACCTTATATCCATGCATCATGAGATTAATGTACATTTCAGTGCATTTTTCTTTTTTCGGAAGAGAAGTCTTCCTTTTTTAACCAAATAATTTCGTCTTACTTGATTCTTCAAAATTATTTGTGTTTAACAAGGTGGAAAATGGGTTGTTTGAAAATCAATCAAATTGGGATTTTTACATAAAACTTAACACTCAATCAATGACTACAACTCTTTTAATAGAAAACGGGTCATTGTTTGAGGGCGAGAGTGGTCTCAAATTTTATGTCATCTAAAGGGTTTCATATTAACAGAAAAGTTTTTTGTATTTGAAAGGGGTTTCAATTTGAAGGGAAGTTAATTTACTTTAACTCAAAAGGCCAAATTTATCATTTGTTAAAAAGTATAGGGACTTATGTGCAATTTTCTAAATATTTCCTAAGGCTTAGAAAACAATAGGGACCATTTATGCCATTTTTGAAAATTGTTTAATCCTTAAAATACCTAAAACCAATAATAAAAGAAGATAGAAACCATAGGGACCAAATCTGTCAATTCCCAGTCCTTTGGTATAAAAGGGTGGCGATTTGATACTCTGGTCAAACCCCTAATTTTCGGTCAAACATAAACACACACACACACACCTTAACAAACCGCCATCAACATCTCGCCATTATCAAATCTTGAGTTCTAGTTCGTTCCTTGCTAAGGTAATGATAAAATTCTGCTTTATAACATCAGATCTATATGTAAGTTAAAGGAATCGAATTAAAACATCCTAAAATGAGTAGAATCCTTAGAAATTGAACTTAGGCTTTTGAAAATTCAAATGTTGTGTGAAATGTGTAATTGATTGGTGGGATAGGTGCGGTTAAGGTTTCTTAACACTACTCTATGTTTGTTTAGGATTAGATCAAACATATGTGTGGCCCATGGTTGACTTAGCATACGTCCTTGATTAAATCCCTAATGGTGTGTTTGGAATTGTGATTTTGTGGTTGGGATTTGTTGATTAGGTCTATATAATGAAAGTTTGATGCTTAATTGAGATCCTCTCTTAATATTTTGCTTGATTGGTTGATTTTCATAGATGGGTTAACTTTTGAAAGTCAACTAATGTTGTTTGTTGTTGTATCGTGTTTGTGATATGTTTCTTATGCTTAGGAATGTATTGTATGCCATGAATGCATGTCCCATAGGGCTTAAATTGGTAGTCGAATGTATTTGCCTCTTATGTTGCTGGTAGCGGTATGATGAAAAATTCTTGATAGCGGTTTGATATAATTGCTTGATAGCGGTTTGCTTGAGTTTGCATGATAGCGATTTGAATTTATTGAATATTTTAGTTTGAGCAGGCAAACCGCTACGAGGTAGCGGTTTGACGAAGATTATTTTTACTATTAAAATAATCCAAACCACTATTTTGATTTTTTCTTAAATGGTAGCAGTTTGAATAAAATGAATAAAATATTCGTAGCGGTTTGGTCTTAGCAGGTTGGCTTATCAATTAAAATATTGATAGCGGTTTGGTCATAGCGATTTGATTAAAACTAATATAATATTCGTAGCATTTTAGTCATAGCGATTTGATTAAAATTCAATTAAATACTCATAGCGGTATATCTGAATTTTCTCGTGGCGGTTTGTTTAAATCACCTCATAGTGGTTTGCTCATTCCACCAAGCAGCGGTTTGGTGTCAAGTAGGTATCGGTTTGGGCCAGAATTCCAAAGTTTTGGCCCATTAGTCCCAATACCCTCTCAAGGCCCAATCTAAAGGCACAATTACCTAGTTAAATCCCATCTGGGACTTGTTAACTTGTATGTGTCCTTTAGATATCTTTGACCAATGTTGACTTAACCTCACCATAATCAATCGAAGCATGTCAAACATCATGACCAATGTTCTCAACTAACATCAAATATATGTCATGTATGCCTGTCTTTGCTGACATTCTTGTACAGATAACATGGCTGATAAGAATGTTCCCGCTCCTGCTCCCATAAGATCTGATGATCAGATTTTTCCATTTGCTGCGTGGGTGCCTATTGGAAAGAGCAACTATATCTTGGATCTTCAAAAGAAACAAAAGAACCCAATCTTTCAGATCTTAGTGGATATTCTACAGAACATAAACTTCTTCAGAGCAATTACTGCTTTAGCATCTGTTCCTTCTATCTACATTCATTAGTTTTGGAATACCCTTACATATGTGGACAAAGCTGGGGTTTACCGTTTTCAGTTGGATGAAGACTGGTTCATACTGGATGCAAATCTGCTAAGGGATGCATTAGAGATAACACCCATCAATCAAGCTCATCAGTTTGAGGCTCCTTGACTCGCGAAAACTTACTCCTTAAAACTTATCTATATATGATATAAAAACATATATGTAAATAAACGTAAACGTATATAAATACACAACAAAGGACGAGATCACGCGAGAGCAATGAAACCGGAAGCAGTATAGAGTGTTCCCGGGTCGTTATGTCCCAACGAGGCTAGAAATGGAAAATCGAAAGACGATTGATGATTTATGCTTGAATATGACAAGGATGTGAATATGATTGGATACTAAACCTAATAGGCAAATGAACACAAAGATAAACAAAGAACATAAGCTGAAACAAGCATAAAAGCTAGAAATGAGAAAACACTAAAATTTTAAAAGCTAAAACACAAATAAGCTCAAATAAGCTTAAGACAGACAAATAAGCTAAACTAACTCTAAATAAGCAAATTCAGCATGCAATTAAGCTAAATTAAACAAGAGAAACACAGCAGTACTAACAACAGTACTAACAGTATTAACTACCAGTACTAACCCCGAGTTAGTACTGCTAGCTTTAAGTTAGTACTGTTAGCTTAAGGTTAGTACTGCTAGGCTTATAAAACACAAAGAAGCAAGAAATAAGCAAATAAGCTAAAACAGATAATTAACTACCCCTAATAAGCACTTAGTAAAAGGAATAAGCAACCAGAATAAACTAAAATGATAAATAAGCTAGACAACTAAAACTGATAAACTCTTAAAATTATTTTGAAAAGGCAAATAAGTTCTTCTGAAAACAGTAAACTAAAATAGGCTTAATCTACTCTAAAAAGCTAAAGAAATCTTAAACAAGCTGAAATAATAAGCTGATGAGCTAAATGGAACTACCAGTACTAACAGTACTACTAACAGTACTAACTTGGGGTTAGTACTGGTAGCTTTAAGTTAGTACTGTTCCAAAAGTGAACTAGCAGTACTAACTTAGAGTTAGTACTGCTAGTTGAAAATACCCCTTAAAAATCATTTTTCTTTCAAACTAATTAAAAACAGATTATCTATTAACAAAATAAGACACTTATAAGCAATTTTAATTAAGAATAAGCACTTTAAATA
>BQNB010060413.1:0-36935 GCA_026074375.1 Tanacetum coccineum
TTAAAACAAAAGTAATGATTTAGCCAAGGTAAACTAACCGAGTTAACGAATGATACCAAAAACTAAACGATTACAAAAGTATAAGAAATTACACACTGTCTCCTATGGAATTAATCGCGTTGCTGGACCTCTTCTGCTATTTTTCTCCTTTGAAAACCAACTTTTGTGGTTTAGGTATCGAGAATATGATTTTGCACACTTAAAACTCATTTTTGAGTTTTCTATTTATAAGGTCTTGATTCGGTTCGATACGGCGTATCCAATGTCTTGGATACGACGTATTGGGGGTTTCTTGGAGTAGGGACCACGTTTGATATCTTCCAGAATATTTTATTCTCATATAGCTTGAATATGGCGTATTGCCTTTCCTGGTTACGGCGTATTGGATCTTGTTTCCTTCGTGGTCTTTGGTGAGTGCATGCACATATACGCCGTATCTTCCTTGATGGATACGGCGTATTGGTTGTCAGAACAGTAATCTTCAAAATATCTTCGTTTAAGCTCCAGAATGCGTGCCTTTTAGTTAATCTTCACCAAGTACTCTATAATTACTGCAATTCTCAAATATAAACGATTAAGTCACATATCTTTGCAATATTTATACAAAATGGGGTAATTACATAGGATAAATAATGCTATAAAATAGACGTTATTTGATGTCATCATCGGGTAGTTGAAAATAATTTATAAGTAGTGGTAATGATTAAGACCTCACAGATTTTAACTCATAAAAAGGATTTCTCGTCAGAAAACATTTTCACAAATTAACTTAATTAACTCAAGACTTATATTTAGTAGGATAGACCAAACGTGTCACTCAAATGATCCAGATAACTTATTATATCAAAGCTTATTTTGTTTATCAATTTACGAAAGTGGATTTCTCGACACAGACGATAAAGATCATAGACAAATCTTTAAAACCACATAGATCATAACGGGTCTTTTGACCTATACCGATATGATTATATAATCTAAGTTGATAAGCAAAACTGACAAGATAAAATATAATAGGGTTGCAGCATAAGCTTGAGATTAAAGAGATCACGATCATACCAAACACTTATTCATTATCATAACTTCATCAAGTAGTCATGAGAGATTTAGCCTCTCATGGCTAAGGAGTTCATAACATAACTTGATTCAATAAGATACAATGAACGCTTGAAGTTTACATACTTTATTGGGATGTTTCGGATCCACAAACCCCTCAGGTTGTACCATATATACATCCTCGCTTAGGTGACCATTTAAAAAGGCGGTTTTGACATCTATTTGCCAAATCTCATAGTCATAGTCACTAAGGATATGGCTAATAGAACTCCTTATTATCCTCTATTGTCTGCAACTAGGAGAGTATGTTTCTCATACATCTACACCATAGGTTTAGGTATAGCCTTTTGCTACCAGACGAGCTTTAAAGGTGTATACCTTGCCATCCATTTCAGTCTTTTTCTTGAAAACCATTTACTCCCAATAGTTCGACCATTAGGAGGAAGATCAACCAAAATCCACACTTGGTTATCTTTCATAGATTGCATTTTTGTATTCATTGCTTCAAGCCATTTGTCAAATTCAGGATCTGATAATGCAACCTTGTAATTAGGTGGTTTATTAAGATCCCCTAATTCATGTTCTTCAACATCAACATAGAAGCCATATCTATCTGGTGCTTGAGGTATCTTGCGGATCTACGGATAGGAACTCCAACAATTTTGGGGCTAGACCTCACGTAGGGCAACTCATTATGTTCTTTACTAAGTATATTTATAAGGTTGTGTATTTTTCTTAATTTAATTCCATGTCATTCGTAACGCATATTGGATTTGTGAAGTCCGTGACTATACTCGCTTATTGTACTATGAGATTTTTTTCAAGAATCAACATTTTGAGAAAAAAAAATCTTGTTCTCAAGTTGATAGTAGAAGTAGTAAACCATTGTTTCCTTTGGGTAACCTACAAAGATACACTTAATAGATCTAGGATTAAGTTTGTCAGGCGCGTCTCGTTTCACGAGTGCCTCACAACCCCAAACCCTTAAGTAGGACAACTTTGGAGCTTTCCTATGCCATATTTCATAGGGCATCCTTTCAACCTTCTTGGTTGGAACCATATTGAGCATACAAGCTGCAGACTCAAGAGCATATCCCCAAAAGGATTTTGGTAGAGTTATTAGATTCATCATGGATCATACCATATCAAGTAAAGTACGATTCTTCCTCTTAGACAACCCGTTATGTTGTGGTGTATAAGGCAGAGTAAGTTGGGATACAATACCACAACTTTCCATATGTTTAGCAAACTCGTGACTCAAGTATTCTCTTCCTCGATCGGATCGAATAGCCTTTATCTTTTTACCGAGTTGATTTTCAACTTCATTCTAAAAAACCTTAAATGTTTCAAACACCTCGGGTTTGTTTTGTAGGACGAAATGAAATGTCAAATGAATGGAATGAACAACGTAATGGAATAAATAATGTAATGTAATGATTCATTACTGTTATTAATCATATTTGGTTTGTATGGTAAGACGTAATGAATCGATAATAAAAAGACTAAAATACCCATTGTTGATAGAAAGTTTATTTAATGTGGTTAGTTGATTGTGGTGTTTAATGTAATATTGATTCCATTACGAGATGTAATGAAAAAAAGGAGGGGGCCTCTAAGGAATGATTTTGGTGTAATGGGTCATTCCTTGTAATGAGTCATTACACACTACAAATGTAAACAAACAACATTTTTTCATTACATCGTAATAATCTTTTACATTACCTCTTTGATTACAACGTACCAAACACTATGCTCATGTTTATGTTTCATCAGGTAACATTAATCATAACGGCTGAAATCATCTGTAAGGTGATGAAGTAACTAGCACCCATTCTTGACACAGTTCTAAAAGGGCCACATACATCAGTGTGTATAAGTCCTAATAGGTCCTTAGCTCTTTCCACTTGATGTGGAAAAGGCTTACTTGCCATCTTCCCAGATATACAATACTTGCATTTCTCAAGTGATTTACCGTGAGTGGGTTGCAAGATCCCATGTAACCTTTGCCGCTTTTGTGTTTTGAATATTTCATTTTTAGTCCTTTGACTATTTGACGTTTGTTAGTTTATTCAGATTTGGACGTGTTGTCGGTTGGGTTATTTTGTGAGAATTGTAGTAATTGATAAAACTAGAAACACGTGATAGTTCTTGTATTGTTTATAGCTCAGATTGTTTAGATCTTATATCTAGGACTTTGTAATACACAAGGTTTATTAAGATTTACATAACAAGTATTTAAAAATAGCAGAATAAGAACATGTTATAAAAACAAGGTTTTTCTTATTATCTTTAATACGCCTAATTCTAAGATCGATCCAACTCTAGAACGTTGTTATCTACACTATAACATGGAATCATAGGCATCAGGACGTGGACGACTTAAAGAGGATCTAAAATCATCTACGTGGTGACGGCGTCAGGATTACAAAGCGACGCCGTCGCGTCGATATTTCTATAAATATAAAGCCGTTTTTAAGGTTTTAAGTGTGTAACTTTGAGATAACTTTGTAAAAACCTAGGGAGACGAATCCTAGTCATTCTAGCAGATTTATACGTCATTTTTAGGACCTTAAAACCCTATTGTCCTACCTTGAATCCATGTTTTAATCAAGTAAGGTTATTCATCATTAATCATTCAATATGTCTATGTGTTGTTTGATTGATTTATCTTCTTTCTTTCTTTATAACATGCGAAGCTAAACACTCCTTTGTATTTATCTATGATTGCATGAAACTTAGGTTGTAGATCCTTTTGATGTTGCTTCTTGTTGATGAATGTGCGCGTTAGGCTTTAGAAAACCAGCTTTTGTCTGTATCGCTGTTGATATGTGTAGGGAAACATGAGTAGTGTAGAAAAGATACCATCAGTAACAGTCTTCATACTACCTTACCCCTAATATGGTTGATCCATCTTAAGTAATTCAACATGCATTTAATATACTCTTAGGGGCCTTGTAATAGTCTTCATACTACCTTACTTGTGCATTGTCCTAACGGAATATTTAATAGTTGGCGTGTTCGTGTAATCCGTTCATTACCTAGGAAATCCTTACACATATCATCACAAGTGTGACAAGGCAACGGATCTAGGAGAAGCAATCTGAGAAGTAGTGCATAATTAGGCAAATACATTTGTTTATCATAAAGTTATCACCAGTAGTTTAGATATTAATTAGTTTAGTTATTAGTTAAACAAACCAACCTCTCAACCCATAGATTTACCTGCTTTCTTATAAATATAAAAACACAAAAATAATCTTTTCTCAATCTTTAGAATTCTGTTAGACCGTGATCAAGCCTTCCCAACCTATTCCCCTAGAGAACGTTAACAACCCTCGAGTCTTGCCTATACTACACTGCAACGACTAGGTACACTACCTAGGGGATTGTAAAACTTCCTGTGAAGTCTTCGCAACTCTCACATCAAGTTTTTGGCGCCACTGCGTGGGGAATAGTTAGGTTTCGATCATAAGTTAACTTAGTTCTACTCACTTGAATCCTTTCAAGTGAAAATTTAATTTTCGTATATTAGCTTTCTTGTAGTCTATCTTTTCTTTGTGTTATTTGTTTTGTAATCTATTCTCGTCAACCACCATGAGAGACACAAATCCTATTCGTACTCTTGGAGATTACTCCAGGACCTAGCCATGAGGGCTACAGGAATACCATTGAGCTCCCCGTAGAGAACAATGTGGTACCTATTCGATCCGACACCATCCGGTTAGTGCAAAATGGATGCTCCTTCCACAGACTTCTTTCCGAGGATCCAAACCAACACCTCAAGGATTTCTTAAAACTTGTGGACTCACTTGACTTTGATGGTGAAAACAAGGTGTAACCTTTACCCCTTTTATGTTTTGAATATTTCATTTTTAGTCCTTTGACTATTTGACATTTGTCAGTTTATTCAGATTTTGTACCGTGTTGACGGTGGTGATTTTATAAGAATTGTGGTGATTCAAGGTTTATTGTGAATAATCATCCTTTTTAAAGGTTATTATTATGTTAGTTAAGTTCCTGGTGGTTGACCCGTGAAATTTGAGAAATGCCGAAAAACGAGTCCTAACACGTCTGTTAATGTCCAGATGAGTTTTGAAGGGTTTAAATCGTGGAAATATGTCAAGTAAATACTCTAACTTATTGAAAAAGTATTTTTAAGGTGAATAAAAATGCTAATTAACTTTGGGGAAAATTTTACGATAAAGTTTTATGAGTTTTAAGTGATCCCGACAAGAAAAGAAAGAGACCGAGCCCCCTAGGATGCTAAAAACGCCTAAAGGACACCATGGAGACCACAAGGCACTTATTTAGCAAGTGTGTCTCCCCTTGGTACATATCTTGTCTCATTTGGATTCAAAAATACACATTTCACCAAAAAAACACACAAAAACTTTTGTTTTCTCTCCTTTCTTTCCTTGGCTGATCCAAGCAACTAAACACACAAAAACACACTCATTTTTAAAGTTTTAATCAAGAACATGAAGGTCTAAGTCATCCGGGTTGATACCAATAAGCGTGGGTTCATAAAAACAGCGTTTGGGTTGTCCGGTTCGTGTCAAAAGCTATATTTTTGAAAATTTTCTTGTAAGTTTCTAAATTTAAATTTCGTTTGTCCTTTTGGGTTTATATTGATGCATAGATGTTAGTTGTACAAGTTGATCGTAGTAAAAATTAATTTTTGGAAACGAAATGGATAAAAGGGTGCGTTTGGGGTTCGAATAAAATGAAACAAGGATAAGGTTTTGTTAGTTTTGATATCGTGGTCATGATGGTTGAGAAACATATATTGCTAGATAGCTTATTTTGTATAATAGCTTGTATAGCTTATTTTGTGGGCTTTTCGTGACTTATTTTGAGCTTATATGCTCACGTCTTATTTTTAAATCACAAGGGAAGTGATTTTGATTATTTTCGTGGTATGACGTATGTTCGTGGACTATTTTTATAGCTTATGGCAGTAACCAAATACTATACGTAGCGTACTAGCTTATTTTTAAGCTTACGGACTTGATTTTGGAGCTCTTGGGCTCACGGCCCATTAGGCACAAATAAGCCGTAGTTATTTGCATGGATTATTTGTTTCAGGGTTATCTTTTTACTATTTAGTATGAGCTTATGTATATAAATGGACCTTGGTTTTGGGCTTGGATCGTATTTTGGACGTATAAATACCTTAATGGACCCTTGTTGGGCCTTAAAGCCCAATAAGCGATATTTAGTCATTTTAAGAGTTTTTGACGGATTTTTGAAAGTGAAATGTATTTACGAAGTGATATTGAACGTTATTTTGGGAAAAACGTTTTAGTAAACGTTAAAGATTGAGATTTTGGAATTTTGTCGGAAAAGTGTCGAAAGTTTGAAAAATGTTTGAAATAAAGGTTAAAAACCTTGAAAAACGTTATATAAACGTACGGGTCATGTCGAAATTTCGTAAAAAGTTTATACTTAGAAAATTTTACTTAAGAACATTATTTTTGGTTTTAAATAATAAAATATTATTTTATTATTTTACTATTTTAATAAAATTCACAAAAAGACGAAAAAATATATTTTTTTCTCGAAACTTCTTTAATATGCTTTTTATGAGTAAACGTTTCATTTTCAACCATATTATGATTATTTTTATGGTAACTAAGGGTACCGAATGGACTTATCGAGATATATTTATAATTATATATTATAAATATTTACTTATATTACTTATCTATTTTCTTTAAATAGTATAAGTATGTATCGTTGAGATATCAGATTGATAAGATATTTTGGGATGAGACGTCAACCATCACACCACTAAATTATTACGGGTAATTGTACAACGCGTCTAACCCCTATGCATCAAACGTGAAGATTGTTCGGACGTCGTTGCATTTGCTTGTGTGATTGAGATTTGGTTGCTTAAGACTCGCTTGAGGTGAGTTCTCATAGCCCTATTTTTCTACTGTTTTTTCGTTGGGGGAAAATGATACTCAAATGTGTTTTGAACTGTTTTAAAATTGAACTGTGCGAAACGTGGTTTTGTTTTGTGACATTATGAGCTTATGTTGCTATGGAGAGTATGTGATGTGATTTTACTTGCATGTACTGTGTTTGGCATGCGAGGGTTGTGATTTTACTTGCATGTACTGTGTATGGCAGGCAAGGGTTGTGATTTTACTTGCGTGTATTGTGTTTGGCACGACAAGGGTTGTGGTCCTGCCCTAATATAGTGCTCCAGCTGGTAGGCACTTTAGGTACGTAAGTGACATATTTGCTACCTGACTAGCGGGGATGCTAGGGCAGGGTTATCGACTAGCGGGTATGCTAGGTCGGGTTTACATGATTAGCGAAGATGCTAAGTCATGGGTGATTCTCATATATTCACTATCATATTGCACTATTGTCCACTGTTTTGAGATATTGGCACAGCTTTTGGGTTTAAGGTCAAACCTACGAGCTCACTAACTTTATTGTTGACGTTTTCGAGTATCATTCTCAGGTGAAGTGAAAGATGAATAGGTTGGTGATATGTGATAGCAGGCATAGGAGTATCCCATGTGGATTTTTCATGTGAATCCTTGCTTGTTTATTTGTTTGGTTCTTAGTATTTGGAAGTTTTTGTTTAAGTTTGGATTTGGACCCCTGTATGGGCATTTAGAGAACTAAGTGGGTTGGCCTAGACTATAACCTAAGATCCGTCATTTAGTTGCGTATAAGATCTATATGCGCGGTGTTCCGCTTTTGCTTGCTTTTGCGTGTTAGCGATTTGGTGCTTTATAACCTAAGATCCGTTATTTAGTTGCGTATATGATCTATGTGTGCGGTGTTCCGCTTTTGCTTGCTTTTGCGTGTTAGCGGTTTTGTGATTTAGTTATGTCAGTCATTAAGATGGGTGAGCTTAATACTAAGTATGACTGAGAAAGGATGCGGATATAAATACGGTGGCCAACGTAGTTATAAAAGTATCACAACTTACTCGTACTTGGTAATACTGTTCACACAAATTGATGTTGACACCATAAGGTGGTATCATGTGTATATTTATATATATAGTAAGATATTCTATATATATGTTAGTCTTCCTACCTACCTAACGTTGCCTATGTTCTCCCTCGTGGAGATAATGCCGCCAAGGATAAGGACCCACAGTGCTGGCCGGCCTGTTGTCGAATCATTAAGGAGGTGATAAAGGGGTAAGGGCTGGTTGGTAGAGGTCGAGTAGGGTTTTATAGAGGGACCTAGGGGAGGTAATGATGAGCGTGTTGACGAATTGAATGGTCAAGGGAATAACTAGGGGGAGGGAGCTAATGAGAATGTAGAGGGAGTCAATGGGGGTGTGGGAGGAGCACCCGACTTCTCGACGATCATTACCCAACAATTTCAAAACTTCTTACCGGCCATTTTAGCTCAGGTTGGTAACCAAGGAAATGCTGGAAATAAAAAAGAAATGTGGTTAATGAGAATGTGTCAGGTGAGTAAAACGTAGGATGTGTTAGTGAATGGCAATTCTGGGTAGGTTTGTTCATATAGAGGTTCTTAGCTTGTAACCCCTATGGAATACTGATGGTAAGGGAGGCTGCTGTTTTTCCTTACTCGATGGGTTTAGAAAATAAAGGCCGTGTAAGGATGATGAGGTGGGGTGCTTGTTAGTATTGACCAAATGTAAAATATTACTAGACTGGGGTTTCATTTGTGGGTAAGGCTTTAACGTGGTGGAACTCTTAGATCACACGCTAAGCCGTGAAGTTGATGTTAGTATGTCATGGAATGACTTTAAGTTTATGATGATAGAAGAGTTTTATCCTAGTCATGAGATGCAAAAGTTAGAAACTGAGTTGTGGAATCACGCCATGGTCGGGGATGGCCATGCTGCGTATACTGATAGGTTTCATGAGTTGGCTAGGTTAGTTCCACATTTAGTGACTCCTGAAAGTAGGAAGATTAAGAGATACATGTATGGCCTTGCTCCACAGATCCGTAGGATGGTGGCAGCAACGAAGCCAAAGATTATGCAGAAGGCTGTGCAAATTTCTGGTGCACTGACCGATGAGGCTGTTAGGAATGGATCAATTAAAAAGGTTGAGAAAAGAGGAAAAGTGGGGGAACCTAGCAAGGATAAGAATAGTAGGGATGATAATAAGAGGACTAGGACTGGAAATGCTTTTGCTACAACCACAAACCTTGTAGGAAGAGAGAATACGGGTGCTTGGCCCAAGTGTACCACCTGTAACTTCTTCCATGCACCCGGAGGGCCTTGTCGCACATGCTTCAATTGTAACCGCCCGGGTTATCTTGAAAGGGATTGTAAAGTTGTGCCTAGGAATGTGAACTGGTAAATGTAAGGAACCCAACACCTACTCGTGGAGCATACTATGAATGTGGGAGTACCGACCATCTCAAACCGGCATATCCTAGATTGAATAGAGCACAAGGACCGGGAGGAGGGGAATACCATCCCAAAACCAGTTGTTGTAAGACAGAGGGTCAGGGTCATGGAAACCAAGGGAACTAAGCTATGGGTAGGGCATTTATGTTGGGAGCAGAGGAAGCCTGTCAGGATCCAAACATTGTGACGGGTACGTTTACTTTAAATGATTATTTTGCCACTACCTTATTTGACTCTGGTGCCGACTATAGCTTTGTTTCCACTACTTTTATACCTCTGTTAGGAAAAGATCCCAATGAATTAGGTTTCAGATATGATATTGAGATAGCTAGTGGGCAGCTAGTAGAGATTGATAAGGTTATTAAGGGTTGCAAACTAGAAATCGAGGGTCACGTCTTTGACATCGATTTGATACCATTCGGGCATGGGAGTTTTAATGTGATTATAGGTATGGATTGGTTGTCTAATCATAAGGCTGAAATAATTTGTCATGAGAAAGTAGCGAGGATACCACTACTAGATGGCAAGGTGCTTAGAGTATTAGGAGAAATACCAGAAGAGAAAGCGAGACCTTTGATGAGTGCTAAGGCTAGCAATAAGAAACAAGAAGAGATTGTTGTGGTTAGAGATTTTCCTGAGGTATTTCAGGATGATTTATCAGGATTTCCACCTCTCCAAGAAATTGAGTTCCGGATTGAGTTAATCCCTAGAGCCATACATATTACAAAGTCTCTCTATCGTTTAACACCTTCTGAATTGAAGGAGTTGTCGGGACAACTTAAGGAACTCTAGGACAATGGTTTCATTTGACCAAGCTCATCGCCTTGGGGAGCACCGATATTGTTTATGAAGAAGAAAGATGGTTCTTTTAGGATGTGTATTGACTATAGAGAATTGAACAAGTTGACTGTTAAGAATCGTTATCCGCTTCCTAGGATTGATGATCTATTTGACCAATTGCAAGGGTCGCGGTTTCTCTCAAAGATAGACCTTAGGTCTGGATACCATCAGCTGAGAGTGCATAAGGATGACATTCCAAAGACTGCGTTTAGAACTCGTTATGGACATTTCGAGTTCACAATAATTCCATTTGGTCTGACTAACGCACCAGCGGTATTCGTGGATTTGATGAACAGAGTTTGTAGACCTTATCTTGATAAGTTTGTGATAGTGTTTATAGACGATATCCTAATATACTGTAAGACTCGAGAGGAGCATGTAGAACACTTAAGGTTAGTCTTGGAACTACTTAGGAAGGAGAAACTGTATGCTAAGTTTTCTAAGTGTGAATTCTGGCTAAGAGAAGTACAGTTTCTTGGGCATGTGATAAATGGTAATGGGATACATGTAGACCCTAGTAAGATTGAAGCTGTTAAGAATTGGAAAGCCCCTAGAACTCCGTCTGAGGTTTGTTCGTTCTTAGGATTGGTTGGATATTATCGTAGGTTCATTGAGAACTTTTCTAAGATAGCTAAGCCTCTTACTATCTTGACTCAAAATTGTAAGGCTTTCGATTGGGGTGAGGAACAAGAATTGGCATTTTAAAATTTGAAGGACAAGTTATGTAATGTGACTGTTCTAGCTCTCCCTGATGGACAGAAAGATTTTGTGGTATATTGTCATGCGTCCGGGTTAGGACTAGGTTGTGTGTTGATGTAGAGAGGTAAAGTGATATCATATGCGTCTAGATAGTTAAAAATTCATGAAAAGAATTATACGACCCATGATTTGGAATTGGGAGCAGTTGTGTTTGCCCTTAAGATTTGGAGACATTATTTGTATAGGAAAAAGAGTGTCATCTATACGGATCATAAGAGTCTTCAACATATCTTTAGTCAGAAAGAGTTGAATATGCGACAGTGTCGCTGGATAGAGTTGTTTAGTGATTATGATTATGAGATTCGTTACCATCCTAGTAAGGCAAATGTGGTGGCTGATGCCCTAAGTAGGAAGAAAAGAGTAAAGCTTAAGAGAGTTAGAGCTATGAATATGACCCTTCAATCGAGTATCAAGGATATGATACTGGCGACTCAGAAGGAGGTTGTCGATGAGTCTGCATGATTGCAGAAAGGTTTGGATAAGATGATAGAACAGAGAAGTGATGGGACTTTGTACTACTTGGATCGAATATAGGTACCTTTGAAGGGTGATGTGAGAACCCTGATAATGGATGAAGCCCATAAGTCAAAGTACTATGTACACCTAGGAGCTGATAAGATGTATTATGACCTTAGAGATAGGTATTAGTGGCCTAGTATGAAGAAGGACATAGCTATGTATGTTAGTAAGTGTTTGACTTATTTGAATGTTAAGGCTGAGCATCAAAGGCATCTGGCTTACTCCAGCAACCTAAGATTCCCGAATGGAAATAAGAAGGAATAGCTATGGATTTTGTGACTAAATTGCCTAGGACTAGTAGTGGGCATGACACAATCTGGGTATAATGGGAGTTCCGATTGACTAAGTCTACTCATTTTCTACCTATGCATGAGGATTATAAGATGGATAGATTGGCTAGATTGTATTTGAATGAGATAGTTGCTAGACATGGCTTTTGACCGATCTCGATCATATCGGTTTGTTGATGGCATTCTCATTTATACATTTACAATAAACACTCCACCCCCAACCACTCATTTCACATCAAGGTTTTGGCAGTCAATGCAAGATGCATTAGGAACTCGGTTGGACATGAGTGTGACTTACCACCCTCAGACCGATGGTCATAGTGAGCGTACTATTTAGACTTTGGAACACATTCTTAGAGTGTGCGTCTTGGACTTCGGGGGAAGTTAGGATGTTCATATTCTGTTGGTTGAGTTTTCGTATAACAAAAGTTATCATTCTAGTGTAAGATGTGCTTTGTTTGAGGTATTGTATGGTAGAAAGTGTCGTTCGCCAATTATGTGGGCTGAGGTTGGACAAGGTCAGTTGATATGACCTGAGTTGGTACAGGAGACCACTAAGAAGATCTCTTAGATTAAGGATAGACTTAAGGCTGCACGTGATCAGCAGAAAAGTGTCTGATATCCAAGAATCACTTCACTTTATTATGATGAACAAGAAATTAAGATTAGATGATGAGAAGAATTGTAGAGAGAGAAAGTAGAGAGAGAAACTTAAGGTTGAAAAAGTGGAGGTTGATTAACTTGTGAAGATACAAAAATGAAACCAACAACCCTCTCTCCACACTTGGAGGGGGTTTTAATATTACCTAGCTGGGCCTAGCCCTTTAAATGCTTAGTAGGCCGAGGGTTTATCTTGGGTTGGGCTCGAGTTTACTTGGGCTTTCGCCCAATACACGTGACCTATTAGATTACATTTAAGAGCCTGTTTACCCATCTAGCCTATTACAACGTATATTAATTAATGACCGAGACCTAATATAATTAATGAACGAACTTCTATTGTTCGACTTAATATTTTAAAGCTAACAATCTCCCCCGAAGTGAGTTCATTGTGACACTCCTTCGTGAGATCAATGAGATTGATTTTGTCATTGAGCTCTTGTGATCTTTGTCTCTTCTTACGTTGTAGCTTGTTTCTCCCTTCTTGCTTTGTGATCCTTTGATCTTTAGCCTTTGTCATTGTCTTTTATCTTGGTCTTTTTCGTCCTGAGAATCTTTAAATCTTTATCCTTCCGTCTTGATCTCATCTTGCCAACCTTGCGTCTTGTGTCTTGACCTTCATGCTCAGACTTTGCATCATCTTGAAAGCCTCTGCTAAACCATTTCACTTGATAGGACTTGATATCTTATGAAGGGATGATTTGTATATCAGAGTTTTTGCGGAGTCTTTGTCTTTAATTCTTGAGCTTTCATGATTCTTGAATCTTGATGCTTATAGTATGTCTTTGTAGTTTGAGCATGAGCATGTGGTAATGAATCCATCTTTAGCTGGAAGAAGGCATCACCATCTCCATCTTTATGTATCCTGAAATAAAACAGTTAGCAATAAAGCGTGTGGATGAATATGGCTTTGTCATTCGTTCGGATTTGGTTAGATTAACCTTCGGTTCTGTAGGACCGTTTTACAGTATAAATAATGTACATGTGATCATGTAGATTCAAAGAATCTCCTTGATAGGGTTTCGCAGCTGTACTAGCCATTCTCATTACTGGAGCGTCTCAAAGCATGCAACACAATAAGAGTGAATCAGATAGTTACTATCTTTCTGATTAAGCTGTCAATTCATTTAGTTACAAGAACAAGTTTGATTCGCATTAAATCGCACCATCGTTTCTTTCTAGTTGACACAAGTTCGATTCATATAGAATCTCACAAGTCACCTACAAAGAGCTTGTTTGATGTTGGCTCAAGCGGATTTCGATCTCATTTGAGTACATAGTATCACACGGATGTTCGGGCACAATAACAAGGATAATGGTAGGACTCTTGTTAACAGCTTATGGAACTAATGGTGTTCATCAAGTGTTATCGTAATGGAATGTGTCCTAATGAGACTTTATTTAAGTCTATCTTGGCTCTAGACTCGTTAGTGCATTTTGTTTTAGTATCGAGAGGCTGGAGCAGATGCCACTATTCAAATAACAAAACAATCTTGGATGTGAGAAGTCAATAGGAAGTCGTGTGGATTCTCCGTGACAAATGAGACAAGTTTCTATTAAGATGAACCACGAATGGTAGGTGAGGTTGTGGCATTGCATCACTTGGGTCTATGGATGTCGTCTTCCAATGTCAGGCAAATACAATTGTGATTCTGTCAGCATATATATTGGTACCGAGTTTTTGCCTATATTGGGTGGAGGGCTTCTTTCTTTTCCCCCTTTATCCTACATTTTTTTCATTCTTCAACCCCTTACAATGCTTACCAAGACGTCATTTACTAACCACTCCTTGTGGTGATGCTTCCTAGTGTTAGCTCAATCTTAGGCGGCATTTCTTCCCTATAATATTCATCTCATATCATACCTAAGAGACTACTATTTCTAACTATAAAGTGGCCCTTGGGTAGATCCCTCCGGTTCTGGTCTGGACTCATAGGACAAATACCTAAACCTTACCACTTATGACTTCAGAATCGTCGTGAAATAAGATGGTAGATAGGGTTGAGATCGTAAACCATAAAACTTTTCAGAAGAGTATCACGCACTTTGAGTCATTAAATCACTATTATTTTCAAGAATCAACATGTTAAATACAATTCTCCCCTTATTTTAAATACTAATTCACTTAGTTTTTGAAATACTTTGTGATTAAAATTTGTCTTGGAACTTTCGTGGGGAAAACTTTTATACTTAGCATGAATTACATGGAACATTAACTTGCTCCCCCTCGATTTTACATATGTTTGACACCAAAAACAATGATACCAAGTTGTAAAATGAATATAAAATTGAGGGTTAGCATTGTTGAGCACACAATTTTGAAAGATTATGAATTGTCATTGAAGAATTCTTGAAAAATTATGCTCAACCACCTAATCATCTTATAACAATCAATCTATTTAATAGTCATTATTATTCCTTAGATGTTATTAAGACCTTTTATAATGTGTTGAATACATAAGAATTGTCATGTTATGATGTATCCAACAATCATTAAAACATTGTTTTTCAGAAAACTCCCCCTCAAACATTGACTCATTTGAAAATGACACCAAATGTAGAATAATTGTCTTGTAAAACAATATGAGGGATGGAGTGTTGAACACGCAATTTTGTAAAAATTTTGAATCGTCATGAATAAATTCTTGAAAAATTGTGTTCAACTTTTTGAAAAAACCAAATGTTAGAAGACTTCTCTTCTAACGCTAAGGATAAGCGCACTTATGCGTACACTCTCCTTTGTCGTTCGGGTCCGAGTTGCAATCTGAGAGTGATTACAAGTCATTAAGAAAAATTAGAAATGACATGTTTTGAAAACATTTGAAACTCCTGTTCGAACTTCATTTACACTCCCGTGTCGATGTTAATCAACATTTCTAGGTGCGTAAATGTTATCGATTCCAAGAGACATGTCGAGAAGAATATTTTTTGAAACATTTTTTGATTTTTTGATTTTGTATTTTCTTTTTGAAATTTTTTTTTTGTTTTTTTGTTTTATAAAAAATATTTACATGTTGACCTCAGCATTGTTATCTGATGGTGAAATAGTAATTCCAACTCTTGTCGTGATGTATCTGTCTTGTCTGCTGGAGGAACAACTTTTGGAACCAGCTTTGAACTTAACAGTTCATTGTTGTGGTCGTGAATTCCGAGTTCTAAACTGTTATGATCAGAAGTCATTGCTTATTCATCAGATGAAAATTCCTTAAAGCCTTGGTTTCTCAGATATCAGTCTTTTCAGCAACCAACCTTAGAGTCCTTCCTTTGTAGGATTTAAAGATGTACCTGCACGTATGTTAAGTGTACATGCACTGACATCAAGAGTTTGTTTGCATTCATACTGGTTAGTGATGTAGTCCTTTGAACCATTTTGGGGTTTACTATCAACTCTATCTGGTTGTGGCCTAGATGATTATAATTTCTTTCCCGTAGAACCCACCTAAGACAACTGTCTTGAAAATTTTACCCGTTGGTTTCCACCTAAGACAAGATCTATGAGTCATTATTTTCTCATGCACAACGGAAGTCTTTTTGATTTGAAAGAACCATGTATTTTTAGGATTATCTTTCTTGGTTCTTTGCAAACTTGTTTGCTTCCACCAGGTTGTATCTTTTTGTTGTCTTTTGGATGGAACCTTCTGCACGTGAGTTGACTTCATTCAGGAATTTTGTTACACAAGAATCATGATTGGCATTAAAGACACATTTCTGACATGTTGAGCAAACAAAATGTTTAGAGTCAGAAAAACTTCTAGAATTCCTAGAGTGTTCTGCTATGGGCACAGTCTTTGTCGTGACGCAACTACTCTTAGATGCAGGCCAATTCCTAGACTTTTGGTTATTGATCCTAGGTTTTGGTTTGCTACCATTTGCCATGCTTTGTGATCTAGCAGAAGGCATCACACTAGGTTCTGAATTCCTACTGCTTTCTTGTGTCTTTTTCTTAGCTTCCTCTAGGTAGTGATTATGAACCATGTCATTTGAGCTATACCTAGATGAGCCAGGTGCAATCATGTGATGAGGTTTTGCAACAACATATTCTCTTTCCTTAGGCAAATAATGTGTAGTGACTGGTTTTGACAAATCGTTATTGACATCAACTTGGGAGGCAAACCGTTGCTTTGAAAATCTAGGTCGTTCAGACTTAAACGCAGTCGGTTGTCTAACAACTGATTAGTTTCTACGTGGTTGTAAATCCGGTTTCCCTAAGATTGACGATTTTGCAAACTTAGTATTCCAACTATTTCTTGTTAATTTCCTTTACTTATTTTTTAATGCTGCAATTGCAAACTCTTTTTCCTGAAGTTGAGCTTTGAGTTATCTTATTTGCAATCAAAGAAGTTGTGTGTTCTATGTTCTTAGCTCTCGTTGTCTTGATATTACTCAAAACATGTCTTTGTAAGCCTTTTCAATGTCTCATATTCCTTGATAGTAACTTAGCACTTTATGTTCCATTTCGACTGTTTATTGTTTCAATTTCATCTATGTCAAGTTTGACCTTGGCTTCATTACTTTTTTTTCAAAAATTGACCATGTTGCCCTTCTTTTCAAGCTTGATTTGATATTTAAGTTCAAGATTAACACAATGTGCTTCCATTCTTAAAAAATCTTTTTGAAATTGGGCAACAGTCTTTTTGAGACAAATATTTTCAGATTCAAGAGATTGATTTGAGAGTTCAGTTGTCTGGTTATCAGTTAATGTAGCACGCAAAGGACATGTGTTATGAGCGGTTGGTCATTGTTCCGCATCTGGTCAACCCTTCATCCTTCATTAGTAATTCAGGTTTGCTCAGTATGCTGTTGTCAGTCAGCAAAGATATTGATTTTCAGCAGTTGTATGTACTCAGCATTGGCTCTTCATCATATATGGGTTGTATACTGCATCATAGCATGTTTGCATCATCCATGATTGCTGATTGTATCTTGCTATTTTAATGATGTTCCCACTGCTTTCTGTATTCAACCAAGCTAGCATCCAACCGCTTTTCTCGAATATACCTTATCCCTTGTTGTCTGCATTTGTCTTTCATTCACCCAGCTGTTATACTCTTGTTTATGCTGTGCTCTTTCATCAATTGACTTCTTAACAGATTCCATGTGTTGGATCAGCGCTTTTAGTCACAGAATTCTGGGAATCGCTGAGTTGAGTGTATTGGAGAAGTAGTTGCGTGTCATTACAAAAATTCATCTTCCAGAGCTAAATCCGAGTGTACTTGTAGAACATCTGGAAATGTGTTCGAGTCTTTAAAAGAATGCCATGGATCCAATCTCTTGAAAATTCTTCTGTGTCAAGTTGCTTTCTAGTTGTCATCGTATAGAGAAACATTTGTGCCTGTTTAAAGTCTCATATCTTTCGACCAAGAGATCTGTCGCAAAATGCACGTTTCGAATCCAGGGACATCGGTTTCGGATTTCCTTTTAAGTCATTGTTTGAAAGAAGCTTGAGGTGTGAATGAAGTTGTCAAAAAGATACCATGCAACTCTTCTTTGCTTTGTCTTGAATTTATTGCATTTGTTGTTCTTCCGAATTAGAACACAAAGATAAAGTATCTTTCGTTTCCATTGTACCAAAAATTGTGAAGTGAAAGAGATTTGTAGGATCTTAAGCAGGTGTAAATGAGATTGTTGTTGGGAATCTGATATCAATTAACGTTCCATGGGGATTTTAAACAATTATGACTTAAACGAGAAAAAGAGAATGTGTCTTTCGTGGGATTTTACAAAATCAATAGAAAAACCGTGAATGTTAATTGATTTAGATTAAGGTTTGTTTGTTGTGAATTGAATGTCTTGAAAATTAAAAATTCGAAACTGACTTATTTCGCTCGAAAGTGTGCATATTTCGCTTGGACTGAAAATGACATATTTAGCTTCAAAACATTACACATTTCGCTTGACTTGAAATTGCATGTTTCGCTTGATTTCAACACTGCATGTTTCGCTTCGAATTTAAAACATATTCCGCTTGAACTCAAATTTGCATATTTTGCTTGAAATCAAAGTTGCATATTTCGCTTGAAATTAAAATTTTGGCAGAGTGTCTTTTTAGTTAATTGTAATATTTCGCTTGAGGTTCACCTGCATATTTCGCTTACACTAAACCTGCATATTTCACTTTGAATTAAACTTACATGTTCCGCTCAACCTGTTAACATATTCCGCTTGATGTCACTTTCGAGTGAGGACCACTTAAACTAACAAACAAGGTGTCCTTTTCTTATGAAGCTTAAAATGTGGATCTAGGTCTCCCTTGTATGACCGGTTGGGACCACAAAAAATGAAGCCAATCACAAATAAGCTTCGAAAATAAGCAACCAAAATAAGCTTGAAATAAGCTCGAAATTTATCAAAATAAGCTCGGAAATTGTGAAAAAGGAAAAACGAAGCAACTAGTTTAGTGACTTAAAAGATGTAGACCAAGTATAGCAAGATGTAAACAAGCAAAACAAATCAATAAGCTTAAAAATTTTGAGCCGTGAGCTTATTGTCAAAATAAGCCACGAAATTTTAAGCTTATAACCAACAATGAAACACAAGAAGGTGTAGAATGATTATAGCAAGAAGTAGATGAGAAAAAGCAAACCAATAAACCTCAAAAAAATTAAGACGTGAGCTTATATTTCAAAATATGCCACGAAAATTATTAATTTGAGCTTATTAAACCACAAAACAACCACGATCTACCCGAGGCTCTTGATACCAAATGTCGGATATCCAAGAATCACTTCACTTCATTATGATGAACAAGAAATTAAGATTGGATGATAAGAAGAATTATAGAGAGAGAAAGTAAAGAGAGAAACTTAAGAGAGAAAAAGTGGAGGTTGATTAACTTGTGAAGATAAAAAAATGAAACCAACAACCTTCTCTCCACACATGGAGAAGGGTTTATATACCCTAGATGGGTCGGCCTTAAAAGGCTTAGCGGGCCGAGGGTTTGTCTTGGGTTGGGCTCGAGTTTACTTGGGCTTTCGCCCGATACACGTGACCTATTAGATTACATTTAAGAGCCCGTTTACCCGTCTAGCCTAGTACAACGTATATTAATTAATGACCGAGACCTAATATAATTAATGAACGAACTTCCATTGTTCGAATCAATATTTTGAGGCTAACAAAAAGTTATATTGATAAGAGGAGGAAACCTCTAGAGTTTAGTGTAGGTGACTATGTTTTGCTCAAAGTGTCGCCTTGGAAAGGTGTGGTACGTTTGGAGAAAGGGAAACTAAGCACTTTAGATGTGTTGGGCTCTTTTGAGATAATTGAAAAAGTAGGCCCCTTAGCCTACAAGTTAGATGGTGTTCATGACACGTTCCACGTGTCAAACCTTAAGAAGTGTTTGGCTGATCCAACACTACAAGTGCCCTTAGATGAGATTCAAGTTGATGCTTAGTTACATTTTGTGGAAGAGCCTGTGGAAATTTTAGAAAGAGAGTTCAAGAAGATGAAGCGTAGTAGGATTGCCATCGTCAAGGTTCGGTGGAATTCGAAACGTGGTCCTGAATTTACGTGGGAACATGAAGATCAGATGAAACTTAAGTACCCGCATTTGTTTGTGATGTTAGTAGTTGAATTTCGTGGTCGAAATTCTTTTAAGGGGGTAGAATGTAACCTTTACCCCTTTTGTGTTCTGAATATTTCATTTTTAGTCCTTCGACTATTTGACATTTGTCAGTTTATTCAGATTTTGTACCGTGTTGACGGTGGTGATTTTATGAGAATTGTGGTGATTCATGGTTTATTGTGAATAATAATCCTTTTTAGAGGTTATTATGTTAGTTAAGTTCTGGGTGGTTGACCCGTGAAATTTAAGAAATGCCGAAAAACGAGTCCTAACACGTTCGTTAATGTCCAGATGAGTTTTAAAGGGTTTAAAGCGTGGAAATATGTCAAGTAAATACTCTAAGTTATTAGAAAAGTATTTTTAAGGTGAATAAAAATGCTAATTAACTTTGGGGAAAATTTTACGATCAAGTTTTATGAGTTTTAAGTGATCCCCACACGAAAAGAAAGAGACCGAGCCCCCTAGGATGCTATGAACGTCTAAAGGACACCAAGGAGACCATAAGGCACTTATTTAGAAAGTGTGCTTAATTTTAGCTAATCTTGTCTTAAAACTGTACATAAGATGCTTTCTATTCCCCATCTCTCATAATCATTTTTCATTTTCAAAAAAATAAAACACACATAAGAGTGTGTGTGTGTGCATTCGTCCGCCACCAACCATAACAAACCACCATATATTTTCCAACTTTGATCAAGAACGTGATATTCCGGGTTGATACGAGTATTTAGGTATTCATTTAAACAACAATTAGGTTGTCCGGTTCGTGTCGAAATCTACATTTTTTAAGATTTTTTTGTAAGTTTATAAATTTAAATTTCGTTTTTCCTTTTGGGTTTATATTGATGCATAGATGGTAGTTGTACAAGTTGATCGTCGTAAAAATTGATTTTTGGAAACGAAACGAATAAAAAGGGGTGTTTGGTTTGCGTCGGATAAAAAAAGAAACAAGAGGGTTTTGTTAGTTTTGATATTGTGGTCGTGACGGTTGAGAAACATATATTGCTAGATAGCTTATTTTGTATAATAGCTTGTATAGCTTAGTTTGTGGGCTTTTCGTGACTTATTTTGAGCTTATGTGCTCACGTCCTACTATAAAATCATAAGGGAAGTGATTTTTATTATTTTCGTGGTATGGCGTATGTTCGTGGACTATTTTTATAGCTTATGGTGTTAACCAAATACTATACGTAGCGTACTAGCTTATTTTTAAAGCTTATGGACTAGTTTTTGGTGCCTTTGGGCTCGCGGCCCAATAAGCACAAATAAGTCGTGGCTTATTTGTTGGCTTAACGTGGTCCGGGTTATTTTCTACTTATTAGTATGAGCTTATGTATAAAAATGGACTATAGTTTTGGGTTTGGATCGTATTTTGGACGTATAAATACCTTATTGGACCATTGTTGGGCCTTAAAGCCCAATAAGCGATATTTAATCGTTTTAAGAGTTTTTGACGGACTTTTGAAAGTGAAATGTATTTACGAAGTGATATTGAACGTTATTTTGGGAAAAACGTTTTAGTAAACATTAAAGATTGAGATTTTGGGATTTTGTCGAAAAAGTGTCGAAATGGTGAAAAGTGTTGAAATTATGTTTGAAACCTTGGAAAACGTTATAAACGTACGGGTCATGTCGAAATTTCGTAAAAAGTTTATACTTAAAAAGTTTTACTTAAGAACATGATTTTTGGTTTTAAATAATAAAATATTATTTTATTATTTTATTTATTTAATTAAATTCACTAAAAGACGAAAAATATATTTTTTCTCGAAACTTCTCTAATATGCTTATTATGAGTAAACGTTTAATTTTCAACCATATTATGATTATTTTATTAGGAACTAAAGGTACTGAATGGACTATTCGAGATATATTTATAATTATTTATTATAAATATTTACTTATATTACTTATCTATCTTCTTTAAATAGTATAAGTATGTATCGTTGAGATATCGGATTGATAAGATATTTTGGGATGAGACGTCAACCATCATACCACTAGATTATTATGGGTAATTGTACAACGCATCTAGCCTCTATGCATCAAACGTGAAGACTGTTTTGGAAATAAATGAATTAATGGGACATTAAATGGACTAGGTCGTGTGCGGACGTCGTTGCATTTGCTTGTGCGATTGAGATTTGGTTGCTTAAGACTTGCTTGAGGTGAGTTCTCGTAGCCCCATTTTTCTACTGTTTTTCTGTTGGGGGAAAATGATACTCAAATGTGTTTTGAACTGTTTTGAAATTTAACTGTGCGAAATGTGGTTTTGTTTTTGGGACAAGATATGTGCTTATGACTGCTATGTGAATATTATGTGTTGCAAGATTATTTTGGATCAGAGGGATACGCCTATACCAGTATTTGTGTGGTTATTGGATCGGCTGGGTACGCCTACCCTAGTATGTGTGAGGTCCTGCCCTAATCTAGTGCTCCAGCTGGTAGGCCCTTTAGGTGCGTAAGTGACATATTTGCTACCGGACTAGCGGTGATGCTAGGATGGTTCGACTAGCGGGTAAGCTAGGTCGAGTTTTACATGATTAGCGAGGATGCTAAGTCATGGGTGTTTCTCATATATTCACTGTCATATTGAACTTTTGTCCCCTGTTTTGAGATATTGGCACAACTTTTGGGTTTAAGGTCAAACTTACGAGCTCACCAACATTATTGTTGACGTTTTCGAGTATCATTTTCAGGTGAAGTGAAAGATAAATAGTTGGTGTTATGTGATAGCATGCTTAGGAGATATTCTTCAAATAAATGATTGAATAGAATTCGAATCTCCTTTTGTGACAAATCTGTCTTGTCTGTAGAGAACCAACATTTTTCTTAGGGGTTGGCACGGGGTCTAGAGATGTCATAATCTGACGCCTTTTGTTTATTTTGAATCGAGGTCTGAGGAGATATGTCAACATACGTATCTCTTGTCGACTGGCATGAAGGTTCTGAACAGATTTGCATCAGACGTCATTTCAGATGCACTGAGGTCCTGAATGTTATGATCAGGAGCATGAATTGAGTCAGGGTCCTGAACAAAATTGTTTATTTCAGAAAACCATTACTATCTTTGATAAGTTAGTGATATCATACCATCCGTTTCACACCGAAATGGAGTCTGGATTTTATTTGCGTCAAGTAGCTCCAAATGGCATGTTCTTGTAGTTACCTTTATGTTGAATTTAACGAGAGAAGTGCAGGATCGCCATATAAACATTCTTAATGAGTGATTCTTTGTCTACTTAGTGATAGTAATTAAACAGGTTGGAATACGATGATGCAAATTTAATGGAATGACCCTTGTCAGATTTAGTTTCTTCAAACTTAGCGTTTGAAGAATTATTTTTGAAGGAGGGGTTGTATTATTAAATTATGCATTTTTGATTGTCCATGACTTTTATCATTCAAGACCTTGGATGTGTGACTTGAGATTGAATTTCACTGAGTTTTGTTGGTGAAGTTATTAGTAAGATTTTTCATCGTGATCATTGGTAGTTGATGAAGGTGTGATCCAAACTGATCAAAAGCTCTTGAAGCACAATAGCTACCGGATCTAGGGAAACAGTTCGTGGTTTGGAATATTATAGTACTCATAAACAATGGTTACACAGGATCTCATAGTTTTCTTGGATGGTGGAACATTGGTGTTGGTGAAACTAGTTTTGCCACGAGTCTTGAATGAAGTATCCAGGAGTTCATCAAAGGAAGGCGCCAAAGGCGCTGAACTGATTTGCACAGGAGCCGTGACTTGACCATTTTTAAGACTGAACTGCTTGCTGTAGGACTGCGGATGTTGGTGGTGAAAGTTGTATGAATGATTCTTGACAGGTAAGGAGATACTAGTTTAGAGATTGAGAGATCGTATGATGAAGTATCAGTAAAGGACAGATGAGAAACTTGGTGGATAGGAAACAGTGACCATGATTCAACTTCGGTTTCCATAGTAGTTTTCCTGGTTTCATCTGTTAGCTTTATTTTCTTCAGGATAAGGGATTAGTTTCCTCATATATCCCCAACGATTAATCATACTGTCAAAATGTTCACTGTCCATACTCTATTACCACTCCAAGAATTAGCTTTTCCTCATCAGGAACCCCTGGCTTGGATCTAGTTCCTTCACTTGAGGCTCTAGAGACGACTGTGGACTCATCAGGAACCCCTAGTATGTTACCAGTTCCTTCATTTGAGCCTCCAGTTCTAGGCTGTCTCTTGCTTATTCTTGCGATTTCCTGAGAGGCTTTCATTATGTCAGCAGACTTCTTGTTCAGCGCAGAGTTAAGAGTTTGAATACCCTTGAGCTTCTTAGACGAATCAGAAGACCTCTTCTTTGACATAATAAAGGAATCTCTATAAAAGCAATACCAGACTGTCTTCTTTGTGTGGGCTCGGGTTCAGATTCAGACACAATTCTTGCATGAGTAGCATGAACTTCTCTTGCAACAGCTTCTTCTTCAGCTTCAGTTAAGCTGATAGATTTACCCAATTCCAAAGCTAAGTCTGGTTTAGGTACGATGTTGTCATGCAGGAGTGATCTCTAAGGCCTTCCGAAAAAGATCAGCACTCAGAGTAAACCATTTTTCATCAAGTTTGAAAGCTATAAACCCCAGTCTTTGCATCATGAGTCAGAGTATTCCTGTAACAGCTACATGTGATAGAACGGGAATTTGCCTTGATGCCATTGTGAATGCCTAACGAAGTTTGTGTTTCTTGATACTTTCAACTGAATTGTGGCAAGATAGGATTCTTCTGCAACTTCTGTAGATCTTAGAGAATGTTTTTCCCTTTCTAATCTGATAATGTTATGACAAGAAAGATCTGTTCATTCATCTTGTATGTTTAGATGCAGAATATTCTCTTCTGCATCGTATTGTTAAAGAATATCAACAAAAGATAGACAAACAAGCATTATAATACAATGTTAGATAAAGATGTTCGCCTTTGAGTTTGACATGCCCCTTGTTATTCAGATTGAATGAAGTTTTTCCACATTAGGTCACTGGAGATTGGGATTAAGTCACATTAGTCAAACCTTGGTAGTTGGTTAGAGATTATCTGATAGCTTCAATGACAAGTTACTAAGCCTGTATGAGACGGCAACAAGACAAAATGCGTTCCTTTGGAATAGGTCTAAGAGAGTTTATGGGGCTTTTTGCGGCCAAGACATGGACAATTAGCCTAAGACGTGCCATACAGCGTCACCAAAACCGCATTCGGTAGGTTAACATTCGCCATAAGAATATGCTATCCGCTATCTAACCCATTAAGCAAGATACAGCATTTTAGATTATCTTAATCGTCTAGCAGACAAGATTTATACACTCTTACAGATTTAACACCATACACTTCACATTGACATTTTATTCAATTCAAAGACCAAGCAAACTGTTTTAATACATTTATTCATATTCTCCCTTCAACTTGCATATGCGATTGCCATTTTTGGATCTAGTGAATTATAATACCAGTAAAGTAGTTGGTCCACTTAACTAACAAACAAGCATGGTAAATATGAGCTTGTTAATGAGAAAGGGTCCAAAAAAGTAGATTCTCTTCTTTTGATGATAAAGCTCACTGACAGCACATTGACTTTCGAGCTACACTTTTGTCTTGTATCTTCGAGTGACCGAAGCTTCTTTGTTCGGGTCCATTTATGTGATCCTAACACGATTGCCATTTTTAATCTAGTGAATTAGAATACTAGCTGATGTACGTTGATCCACTTAACAACTGAACGAGCATGGAAAAATATGAAACTTGTTGATGAGAATGATCAAGAACAAGAAGATTTCTCTTCTTTTGAAGATAAAGCGTACTGAAGCGTACACCTTTCTTATCTTTAAGGAACGGGGCCTGAAGAGATGCTAGCAGACGCCTTTGTGACATTTGAGAAATGAGGTTTGAACTGATTTGTTCAAACGTCATTAAACTTTGAAGAACGAGGCTTGAACCGATTTGTCCAAACATCATTTGACAATGAAGACTAAGGCTTAAACTGTTGTGTTCAAACATCATTTGATGAAGAACGAGGCTTGAACTGATTTATCCAAACGTCTTTTGACAATGAAGACTGAGGCTTGAACTGCTGTGTTCAAACATCATTTGATGAAGAACGAGGCTTGAACTGTTTTGTCCAACCGTCATCTGAAGCATGTTTGTTAGATTTGAATTCCTTGAACTTTTGACGTATGAGATATCAGTCTTTTTGGTAACCAAACTCTGAGTCTTTCCTTTAAAGGATTGACAGATGTACCTGCACTTGAGTTAGAAGTACCTGCACTAAAATAAAGAGTTTGATTGCATTCATATGGGTTAGTGATATCATCATTTGTACCATTTGGAGGTTCACTGTCAACTTTGGTTGTGCTATCGATGAACATCTTTCCAGTAGGTTTGCACCTAAGACTAACAGTGTTGAAAATTCTACCCGTTGGTTTCCACCTAAGACAAGATCTAGGAGTGTGTGGTTTCTCATGCACAGTGGGAGACTTATTGAGAGAAAACCTTTCTCATATACCAATCTGCCTACCAGGTTTATAAGTGTGATTCTTTGGTTCAACGGGTTTGTTGTTTCTGATCATGGGGGACTGAACTTTAGCACGAGAATTCACCTTTTTCAGGATCTTTGTTATACAATCATCATGATTTGCATTAAAGATACATTTATGACAAATCAAACAAACAAATTTTTTAGAGTCTAAGAAGAAACTAGAATTCCTAGAGTGATCTACTAGAGGCTCACCATTTGACATTCCACCACTACACTTAGATACAGGAGAACTCCTATATATGTTTCTAGGTTTTGGTGAACAAGCATTAGGAGTGTAGTGTGCTCCAGTAGAGTCCATATCCCTATGATTAGGAATCCTGGTTTTGTCTTGTGTCATTTTCCTAGCATCCTCTAGAAAGTACGCATGAACCATATCATTTGTCTTGTGTCATTTTCCTAGCATCCTCTAGAAAGTACGCATGAACCATATCATTAGAACCATACGATTCTTTATGAATATTCCTAGAGTAGTTAGGTGCATTGACCCGCGCGAGCTCACCCCTTAAAACCTATCTATATATGATATAAATACACCAAGGGACGAAATCACGCGAGAGCAAAAGCTTAAACATCTTGTATAACATTAGAAGAATAATGGCAATTACATTCTCCAAACAACCCTTAATTTTTTGCAAGATGAAAAAATATTGTTTGTGGTAATAAAATAATTCCGTTTATAAATTGAGTTTTAAATATTGGCTAAACAAAGAATTCCAAAAGTATTTGTCAAGGAAAAGATGATGTGAGTTGTGTCCGCGTTTGTTTGCCCTTGATTCTGCTCCCAATATTTATGTGTCGGCTAAGATGGCTGGCCCCCTAGATACGTCTTTTCGGAGATCAGTTAGAGGAGGGGTTGAACCAGTAAGACTATTTAGATTTAAGTTGTTTTTGAATTCAGTTGTCTTTTAACGTCTATTGATCGTCGGTATTTCTCACCTTTATTGCAGTGGTGAACTTTAGTGTGATAGATTCCTCGTCTTGCTATTGATGATTTGGTGCTTCTATCTCATTTTGAGCCGACTAGGTGGGTTAAGTTAATTCCTATTAAGGTTAATGTTTTTATGTGGTGAGCTCGTCGGGGGGTGTTTGCTACTAGATACAATCTGGTCTAAAAGGTGTTATTTCGGTGTCACTTCTTGCACGGTTTGTTTTTCGGATGAAGAGGGATGTCCAACATTTGTTTATTCGATGTTCTCTATTCAGGAGGTTTTGCATCGTAGTTTTCGTTGGTTGGAGATCGATATCCATGGCTTTATGGCGGTTCAGGTTCTCATCATGGAACCGTGCGTGGTTTCTTTATTCGTCTTCCGGGTACAGTTAAAGGTTTTTTGGAAGGTAGTCTTATACGTTGTTGGTGGTTTATTCTGGGTTTTTCGGAATGTTCCACTTTTGATGTTAATTAGCCCGTCTAGGATCAGATCCTTTTTGAGATATAGTCTCTTTCCCTTTTCGTTGGTGGTATTAGGAGGTGTAGGTAGGAAGTTCTTAGGTATGATTGGCTTAAAAACCCGTATTTAATATCTTTGTAATTTCTTTTCTAGCTCCTTGCTAGTTTATAAAATTTTGCCATTCAAAAAAAAAAGGAAAAGATGATGTGGAGCCGGCGGTAAAAACATATCCTCGAAGCATAACTCATAACGCGCACAACTTATATCCTTAAAAGAAAAAAAGTAAATATTAGACAAACACATGAATACAAAGGTATGCCCAATCTTATCAGAAATCAGTCAAAACAATATAGGGCTATGAATATCAACAAATGCTTGTTTCTTTTGGCATTATGGATGAAATACTACACAATAACAATTTTAGATTAAAAAATTGTTACTGAAGTGTAGCATCTAGTAATCTATTTTGCCGCAGTAGATTAACAATTTACAAAGAAATTGTAAAAAGAATGAAGACTTTATAATCAAAAAAACCAACCATGTATGCAGTAGCTAATATAGCTCTTGTAGTTTCTAGTTACGGTGATACCATATTAGCTACTAAAAAATATGTATTTTCTATTTTTAAAATAATTCTGCCTATAACATGATTTAAGGAAAAAATATTTATTATAATGTATTAGTTATATAAATAGCCCAGCAAATAAGCATTATAACCTGGTGTGGTGACAACTCATCATCCGACGATAGTTTGACTACGAATTTTATAAGTTTGAAAATGTTATGTGAATGGTTAGTCACCCCGATAGTCAAACTATAATTATAAATATTATGTAAATGGTTTTATAAAATACCATGTGTCTCAACTAGGAAGAATATGACTTAAGGACTAAAGTTGTTAAGTGGTAAATGTGTTATATAAGTTAATGTGGCAAAATAGGAAGGAAATGAACTTGAGGGACTTATTGTGTTAATTGGCTGAAGTGCCAACTAACCAATGATATTTAGAAATATCTCTGGACATTTCTACACACATCTCATGTGTGTGATTGGTGTATGTCGACTCAAGAAAGAGAGGGAAAAGATGATGTATTTCCTAATGATGAATTGAATGTGATTTGAGGTCCCAAATCAAGATATAGGCCTATACTAACAATCCTTTAAGGTAAGTAATCTTTATTGAGTTGAATTGATGGTTTAAGAAATCAGGGTTCATGTATATAAATTGGGGTTTTGGGTAATTGATATTCTAAAGCAAGAATTAAGATGTTTATAAGGGTTAAGGTTAATTGAAGATTAAGTATAAAGAATTTGGGTTTTACATCATATGATCAAGATACGATCATATGATCATAAAGGATGGATATTGGATAAGTGATAGGTTATATAAACACATATCATGAAGTCTCTTAATATGTATAATTGTGGTTTAGGAAGGAAAGCATGGAATGATGATGTTTTTGATGTCTTTGGCTTGGATTCAAGGTAAGTAATTAGACAATAACAGGATGTTATATTGAGTTATCATACTTGTATTGTATGTTATGTGTTATGTGACTATTATTGATGAAAGGTATGTGTTGATAGAAATAATGCCTAAAAACGTTATTAATATTTTTCTACCTCTTTACGTTTTGATAATCACAAAATGTAAAACTAAAAACAAACAGTAATTGTACGTAATTTTTTCATTTCGAAAATTAATCACTTAAAGGTATGAATAAATAAATGCTTAATGCATTTTATGATCAAAGAAATTTTTATTTAACCTTACATTTTTTATAAAAATGTCACAAACATTTTTATAAATTTTACAAAAAAATTTCAGATTTAAAAGAAATGTTTTATTCAAATAACTATTTTGAATTCAAATTTTCTACCTAAAAACGGTTAAAAATGTTTCAGAAAACACCTCCCCCAGAAAAGACAAAAAAGGGAGTGGCTAGGCTGGGCGGCCCCTTTAATTACAAGGGCGGTCCCCTTAATTATTAAGGGGATTGGCACCCTAATTAAGGGGACCGACCAGAAAAAGATTCCCCCAGTTTGCCTATAAATACTAAACTATTCCCCACTGATTTTATTCACCTTTGCGTTAAACTTTCTTTCTGTATCTAATAGGTTTATTACTCTCCTTTCATTCCTTTGATCATTTAATCATAAAACTTTATTTACCAAGTGATCCAAGCTTTGATCCTCAAGTGCAAGAGAAGAATACTTCCTACCATCAAGTGAAGAAGTATTATAGCTTAGAGTGTGTCCTTGCAACCTTGTTGCAATTGTATCATATCTTGTAAATCATTTATGTATATTGTGAAGGTGTGTATTGTAGTTGTGTATATTAAGTAGATTATGGTGATCATTGTAAGTATAGTTAGATCGGGGTGATCGTAGTAAGTAGTGTTAGATTGGTGTGTTCAAGATAGTGTTTAGTTAAAGTAAAGTTGTGAAGAGAAGTATAGAAAGGTTGTGAAGGAGTTGTGAAGTGAAGTGAAGTTATGGAGTAAAGTGAAGTTGTAAAGTGAAGAAAAAGTAGTGTAGTGAAGTAGTGTGGTTAGTTGTGATAGATTGGTTCTACCTAGGATTTGAACTCGACATTACGCTTAGTGTCGGAAATTGGTGTAAGCTAAGTTGTGTACGGTTTTCTCCGCCTAAAGGGAGCTTGTTGACATAGTGAAGAAAACTCTTGAGTTTGGTGCTCGGAGAGTGGAGTAGGACGAAGAGGTGCTTCGTTATTGAACCACTATAAATCTTCGTGTTGTGGTTTGATCTTTCCATCTCTTATCTCTTATCTTGCATACTTATTTTATATCTTGTCATTACTTATTTGATTAAGTTAAATTGTTCATATTGTGCACATTGTGAATTCACATAAAATCAAGTCTAAGTTTTTTATAATCAAGCCAAACATATAATTAAAAAGTGGTAAACTATTCAACCCCCTTCTAGTTTTCCAGACTTACCTTTAAAGGGGCCGTCCAAGGCCAGACGCTCTCCTTTTTGTCTTTTCCAGGGAAGGTGTTTCCTGGATCAAATATATCCGTTTTTAGGTGAAAATTTGAATTCAAAACATTTATTTTGAATAAAACATTTCTTATAAATGTAAAAATGTTTTGTATAAGTTATAAAAATGTTTGTTACATTTTATAACAAAAATATGAGGTTGAATAAAAATTCCTTTGATCATAAAATGCATTAAACATTTATTTATCCATACCTTTAAGTGATTAAATTTTCGAAATGAAAATTTACGACTAATTACTTGTTTACGTTTAATTTTACATTGAGCGTTTTTATGTTTTGTGATTATCAAAACGTAGAGAGGTCGAACAATATTAATAACATTTTTAGGCATTATTTCTATCAACATAACCGATTGTGATTAAGACTTGGCTATCTAGTTATTTGTGTGAGATCTATAAATGCAGAAGTTGGTTATTAATGGCTCACAAGGTAGCTATCACTTTAAGGAGTTACAGTGTTGTACTTAGTGTCTCACTTCGTTGAGGATTAGTCAATACGTGATGTACTTTTATACTTTTGAGGGGTATAAAGTACTAAGAGAGTCGGGGAAATACGATTTCTCTACACTGATTCTTATTCACGTGGATAGTACAAGCTTAAGTCACAAGTTTGATTTATTCTACTTCTCTCTCAAGTTCGTTATATTGTGTTTTCTTCATCAGTAGTCGTTACAAATAGCCGACAGAATTGATAAAAGGTTGGTCAGAATTAGTCAGAGGGGAAAAGAGTAGAGATTTTTTTATCGCAGTTGATTCTCACGGGATATTTTTGAGCTTAACTGGATTAATGATGTTTCACTCAAGATTGAGTATTTGGACGTACACCATTTTATGATGATTCTAATAGCTCACAACCATCAAGGGGAAAAAATGGTGTACTTGTAGATGGATTTGTCTAGTTTTATGAACATTGGTCGGATGGATTTGTGCCAAGTATATCACGAGGACTTGTTGAGGGATTTATCGGGTTGATGGACATTTTTTGCTTAGATAGATTCAAGCCGAGTATTATCGTTTCAACTTTCATGGTATGGTCAGTATGTGAGGTGTCTACATACGTGAGAAAATGATGTTAATTTATTGCATGTTCCCATTAATGGATTTACCATATTGAGTATACTTTCTATATTAAGTGTTGTTGTAGGAGGTTGTATGTCTCAAGTAATGTGCTTTAAATGCTTACCCTCAATGAAGAAGTCATACAAGAAGCTTTCGTGTATGGTGTGGTTTATAGCTTCTCTCTACAAATTTCGCTACGTGCTTAATCCTTCAGAGAGTTACAAGATTCTTAAAACTACATAAATGTTTCAAATATGCTAAAGATGGTTGTCAATTTGAGGGGAAGCTGATTCAGAAACTTCGCCTATATATACCCCTCTATACTTTTAGGGAGGGGTGAGTGTGTAACTCAAAAAAAGTAAGTAAGTAACTCTCAATACCGTCTTCCACGGGTTATGGGTCCCAATATCGTCTTCCATGGTATACGGGGAAGGTTGAGACGTAGACAACCCTACCCCTACCAAAGGCAGAAAGGATGCTTTCGGTTCTACCAAAGGTAGAAAAGGACCCCCGTCCTTGCAAGGGGTAAGGATCGAACCATTGACACTTTATTCATAAAAAACACACACTTTCTCTATCTAGAAAATGGCTAATTAACCTTTTGAGCTTCCTCGACCTCCCGATCCATGGAATATTTGATACTTACAGAGGATCACTGTCCTTTGATGTTTTATGATGATTTATTGTCTACTTTTACAATTCTGATCGTTAGATCTATTCAATGATAAAAATTTACATTTTAGCCCTCCCAATAGATACGTTCAAGTTCTGTCACTGTATATAGTAATATTGACATTTAATATGAGATGAAAAAAGTATAATAATAACTAGAGTTATGATCAAATGAGAAATAAAAGTAAAATGAGAAAGATTATAAGTAACTACAACCGCACATTTCAGATACACCTATAAAAAAGATGCATCTCTCTTGAATTTATCACTCTTCATTTAAAATGTGTATTTTTAAAAATATTTTTTATTCTTTTTGTTTTATTTTCTCCAATCGCTAAATCATTTCCCATAATAACTATACCAAAGGTGTTTAGGATTGGATAAATTTTCAGACTATATCCCTTCTTGCTTATTTTTAAACGATAAAAATAGTTTTTCATAAGTATAGTAAGAAATAATTTGTTTAATAGACATAAAGTGCTAAATAGGTCAAACTTCAACCTCTTTAACTATACAAACTTTTAAAAATTAAACATAATAAATAATGAAAAATAAGAATAATGTAGTTAGTTTGTAAGGAATTAACTGGATTTATAATTTGATTCTGATTAATTCATGCAATTAATTTTTCAATTAGTATGTAATTTTTCAATTAACTTGAGTAACTCTTAACATATTGACGTACCAACTTGATTGATATGTTTAATTAAACAGGTTAAAAACGAGACATACATGTTATACAAGTGCATGTGTTTTTGCCACGATAAGTAAATAAGAAGGTAGTAAGTTATATATTATATATATTATATATATATATTTATATATATATTATATATTATATTATATATACTATATATTATATATTATATGGGTTGATAAACTTATTGATTTCGGGTGTTATTTCTTAGTCCAAATTTTTAGACTTACTCAATGGGAACCGATGACCAACTCGGTCGTTGGTGTCCCGTTGTCGGTCGCCTCATTGGGTGAGGTCTTGGATGTCGGTGCCGGTCTCTATTTTCGTCGAGTGGAGTTCGCTTTCTTGGGACGATGAAGAAAACCACACTTCTTCCTTTTTCTTTTTCTTTTTTTTAATTCGTTTTATACAATAAAAAAGGAAAATATGCAGTTTAGTTGGGGAATTGTTTTTGGGTTATAAAATGGTTATATGTGTTTTTTTTCAGCTAACAATAGATGAACGAAGAAGAAGTTTGTTTATTTTTTATTTTATAATAAATAATTTATAGTTTTAGGTCTTGATTATATTTTTTGGCTTTTATTTATAAATAACTATTGGTGTGATGGAAATTGTAAGTGAAAAGGTTTTTTTATTTAAAGTTTTATTTCTTTATGTTTTTAAATGTATTTGGAGAATTAAGTAATGGGTTTTGTATTATTAAATAAATTTTAATTTTGTTGTTAATTAGTAAAAAAGATGTTGGGTCGCACTTATAGCGGGCGGCTAAAAGGTCGCTTGTAGATCGTCGGAGAAAGAAAGCCGATGTGGCAGAAAAAATGTATATCGCCCTGGTGTACTTACTCGAGTTAACCTGAACTCGAATACGGATAGATCATTACAGTTAAAATGTACCCTATTATAGAAAAAAGGCATGAAAGCGTACATTATCCCTATTACAGTTAAAATGTATCCCTATTACAGTTAAAGCACTAATTGTAACACCCCCAAATTAGGTCGCAGCGGAATAAGGGTTCGGGAGTGTTACTTCATAGATCAATAGCACAAGATATGAGAGCACGACCTCTTAATGAGTCGTTTAAAAATGATACATTGGATTTAACTGAAATGTTGTTACAAAAGCTCCCTGCTCAAATTGTTTATCCATGAAAATGTAAAGATTTTGATACATAACAAATATCCCAAAATGCAATGCATTTAATCTCTATTGCAATATGACTCCAAAATGATGCTTCCAATGTATCCATGATCTTATCCTTTTATTGACCTGAGAAAAACATGCTTTAAAACGTCAACATAAATTGGTGAATTCACAGGTTTAAGTAATGTATAAAGTAGGACCACAAGATTTCAAAGTGTATGACAATGTAACACATACAATATCACAAAAGTAATTACGAATGCACTAAGCTCATGACACTGAAGCTACAACATGTATGTCTGCAATTTAACATCCAAATCCGACATGGTATACATCTCTTAGTTCGGTACCGCCAAAACTAGTGACTGCTACTCACCAGAACGAGGATGTCAATCCCAAATAGATCTATTTATAACATTCGTGCTTACACCAAGTAATTAACAGTTCATGATTCATGGGCATAGTGGGTTATCGCTACTTAGGCAAACTCGTAATTTATTTAAAAGTGTACTTGTGTCCAAATGTAAAACAATGCATGTTTCTCACCCCGAAAGTTGTAAATCATTTGAATTGTATAAAATGAGGCCATGAACTCACCTTAAATGATGGTATGAATGTATTGATTCTAGAAAATCAAATAAGTGAAACGTCACGTGAAATCCGAATGCAACCTAATTAATTATAGGTCGTATGAGAATGTATACTTGAATGATAATACAACAATATAAATTATAGAGTTATATCACCACCTAATAGTTTTTGTTTAATTTATGAAAATTGAAACAATATGTTAGTCATGCTTGATATTTAATGTCCAAGTATATGTATCCGTAAAAATATTATCTTTGTCCAATAATTGATTATTTGTTAGTAATACTTTATTTAATATTTCTATTATTTATATTATGATATTATATAAATAGTTTAATCATTTTATAAAATAATATTTATAAAGTTAAAAACATGTATAAATAGTATATAAGTAATACTACATTATTTCTTAATGTTTTTATAGCCCAAACGAACTCGAAAATACTCGTAAACCTCATTTTATAATTCAAACAGCTTTATGTGTTTTTAATAAAAGTGCATAAAATTATTTATAAAAGTTAACTAGCTTTTATAATTTCTAGTTAAATATCTATACACTTTTAGCCTCCGAAAACTTGATATATATAGTAAAACGTTATTCCGAACAACTTTGTAGTTTTATATTTTGGCCGAACTGGACCCAAAAGCCCTCAAAAACACCGATTTCAAAGTTCACAGTTTCTCGCAGTTTTTCACAGCTTTATATAAGTTGTGAAAATAATATATAGTTTTGAAATCTTTAAAGATTCATAACTTTCTCGTTTTAACTCCGTTTTGCACGTTTTTTATATGTAAGAAATCATATCGAGATGATCTATCATAATAATATGTTTATAAATTTTATAAAACTCTATACAGAAACAGTTTATATAAACTGCTTTATATAAAAACACTTTTTATATATTTAATTACCGAAATCTTGTAAAATTCATATCTCCTTCGTTATAGCTTCGTTTTATAAGTTTTTTATATATTCGGAATTGTCTTGAAATGTACTATTTTAATATCTATTTTATATAATAAAACAAGCTTTTTTACAAGCCTTTTAAGCACGTTGCATTTAATGAGTCTGATGTGTCATCACCACGTTGCTTAGTATTTTTGGTATGTACAAGTACTCAATACCTACATATAAGAAAGCTTTATGAGTCAACATTCACAAACAATTATGCCCATAATTAAATTTTACAAACTGATTTGTCACATTTAATGGTATCGTTAATTTTAGAATTAAATAAATCACATACTCCATATCACCGATTCAAAATAACAACATAATAATAGTTCTGATCTATGAGGTTTATTCTACGATCTAAAATTTGTAAGTTTTAATTTGTCTTCCTTTGTTTTTGTGATTAGTTTATGGTAGGATTTTTGTTTCATATTATTGAATTTATTGTTGCAATTTTAAAAATATAATATTTAGGATTTATGCATTTGTTTGCGATCATTTCTTTTATCAGGCTATTGTTCTACTTTATAGTTTGGTTAGTAGGGAAGGAAAGGACAATTCACAAAATATTGTCTTACGGATCTGCACTTCTTCCAAACACTCAACCAAAGATGATTGTTGTTGATTGTATAGAATGAGATGTTGATGATAGTTTCTTATACTTCATTAATAATTATGTTTTTGATAATAAGGGTATTGACTGTATTTTTTCTAATTTTTTTTAGCATGTTGATAAAAATGGCCTTCAAAGCTTACATCACATACAACTTGCTGATATGGTGTTCATCATGCCGATAATAATGGTTTTCATGATGTTGCCG
>BQNB010060414.1:0-36934 GCA_026074375.1 Tanacetum coccineum
GATATAAAAGGATTTGGGCTGTTTGGTTTATATGGGCTTGGTGAAAGGGATTTAAAGGATTTGTTATAGAGAGATAACGACCGTTAGTTTTTATAATAAAAAGACTAACGGTGTTAGAGTTTTAAGGACTTATTGTGAATTTGGTTTAATATTAAGGCTCATTTGGGTATTTTTAGGGTTTTGGCATTTTGTGGTTTGACCAAGGGTTGACCAAGGTTGACTTTGTTGACCTTTTGCTAGTAAACTTCCGGCTCTTGTGCACTCTATCCGTTCCCGTGTTCGTGTTTGCCTGATTTTGACCGTTTTCTTGTGATTTTTGCAATATCCATACCTACACACAAATGACAAAACAAGCAATATACAAGCATAATTTGCACAATTTGTTCATTTTAAGGCCATTTTTGGTATAAAAAAGATATGTGATTTCTCACATATCAGCTGCCACATCGGCAGCGAACCGACCAGAGACAACAAACTTTATCAGCCCACAGTTCTTATTTTTATTCATACCTCCACATTTTAAACGACTATCACATCGATATGCGAGCCGACCATGATCCAGAAGTCTTATTTCGGCTTCAGGAATCGGTAGCCTATTTCCCCACAACACTGACAAAACCTCGATGTGTTCCATACTTTCACCAGAAGGAATCTCTACGAAGAAATTTAAACTAAGAATCGCAAAAACCAAAGTAACTTTATTTATTCAACAATTATATAACGTTTATTAAGCTTATGGGAGCAAAAAGCCACAATTAACCTCTATGAGCTCTAAAGAGATCCAACTACTCCATGTTTAACATCTAACTTATATAAAACTCTATCATTTCTCATTCTTCGCAAATTTAAAACCTTTAAGAAAAAGATCCGCGAATGCTTAGTCTAATAAAACAAGCTTTGCATATTTAAAGTCTATCATGGAAACTTGCAAACTCTTGGCTTTTTCAAGCTAGAATTCGCGTTTTAAAGCTTCTTGTATAAAAGACTAGCAAAAGCTTAAATATATATAAGTTAAGGGGCAAGCTAGAGCGCAACATGCTCGATCAAATCAAAATTTATTCTCACAAAGACAAAACTACATGTCTAAACACTTATTCTATTTTTGAAATTTTTTAAATTTTGGCATAAAATCATATATTTTTGCTATTTTTGGTGGAAAAACAGGGTTACGTGAAGACAAGGCAAATGCAAGTAAGATCAAATCGAAAGATCCCCCCCCCCCCATACTAGAACTACACATTGTCCTCAATGTGAGACTGTCACCCCCATACTAATTTCAAGGCATAATCTAAATATTAAGGGGTCTCTACGCAAATCTAAAGCCGTTTATTAATTATGCTAATAGATAAACGTTAATCAATAAGATCTAGGATATCAGATTCCCATATATAAGCATGCGAAGGATTGAAGATTAATCCGGGCAATCTTGGACATAAAACACAAAACACAAAACACGAAAAAGGAAGAGGCGAGCCTCCTCACATCACACTTATTAATAAATATTATATTATTACTAAGGATAAGCATGGGTTGCCACCCACGAAGCGCTTGTTTTTGTGCGAGTCTCTAGCTTGACTCTCCCTATATCATCGTGATATTAGGGACGAAACACGTGGAAGAGAAAACTTCCATTGGACATTTATATGCCACCGGCTCTAAGGAATAAAAACTATAAGCGGAGATGCCAGGGTCAAAAATGATATCCTCACTCCCGGAGGAGAGAGGAAAAGAAGATTCCACCGGATAGGTCAAATAAGAAAGAAAAATTCGGATAACATATGTGATGGAAAGATAATGGTGATCCACAATGGGAAGCTCACATATGTTGAAGAGAAATTTTTTTCATGAATCCCGGGATCGAAAACTTTGTCCTTGGTCATCAAATCATCAATTGGAGCATCGTTCAAAATCTTCTTCCATTCATTCTCTTTAGATTCCAAATCAAATAAATCATCATTCTCTTCGAGAGGCGGTTCATCGGTGAACCCCTTGAGAATGGAAGCAACGCTTATCTTTGGAGTAGATGGATCACGGTGAAGTAGAAACTGAATCTCATCAACGTCGCCACCTGGATCAAAATATTCATCCTCATTAGCATCGGAAAGAGGTGTGACTAACAAAGCCGGCTCATCAAGGTTAGAAACATAAGAGCCCTTACTCTCGATGTTCTCTAACACCTCATCAAAAAGAGGATTTACGTCACTAGAGATGTATTCGTCATCGAATTCAAAAATGAGGGTTCGAGTAAATTTTAACATTATCTTCCGGAATGTCCTCATCAGATAGTGACTCGTCATCACTAGAGGTAAAATCATCATTTGAATCGAAGAGAGGGTTAGAGAAAGTCACGGATTTTTCCTCATACACCGTTAATTGGGAGAGAAATCCATCACACAAAGGTAAATCACAATCCTATCACTACTCCGAAATGGTTTAAAAAAAAAAAAAAAAAATCCGTCCTCGACTCACTTGGGATTGGAAGCCAGGTCTCAACGAGCAAGACTTTATTACTTCGTCCGATTCCTTTTCAAGAATAGTGCTAAGTTCCTCATCCCCCATGATGAGAGAGTCCTCGGGTTCCAAAGTCGATAAAACGGATGTGATTGCAATAGACGGAGGTATTTGAGAAACAATTTCATTCAAATGAATAGTACTCTTCTCGTAATTATTGTCATCATAAAAAGAATTAAAACGTCGCAAAGGCTCAGGAGTATGAGTACTAATATTAGCAGCCTGCAGTCGTTCACGAAACTCCTCAAACATAGATCGTACAATTTCAATAAATTCATTATTTAGTTTACTTATCTACTCCTGATCTTTTTGAATAATCTGAGGCTGATGATCGATGGAATACTGCGGGGGTTGATTAAATCCGGAAGGGTTAAAATCATAGCAAGGGTTAAGCTCAGAGTAGTTTTGATGCCACGGTTGACATTGAAAAATTTCATGAGGACCCCTATAGTTTTCACAGCAAAGATATTGTTGTAGAAAACTCGGTGAATATTATGGATAATAATTATCACTAAAGTTTTAATTGTAATACAGTTCCTGCTCATAGACAAGTGGGAATCGTGGTGGACAATCATAACCATAATGAGAATCGTTCCCACATAACTCGCACGAGTATGATTCATACTGGGGTTGTAGAGGGTGGGTGAAAATGTTTGGAGAATCATTGAAAGAGTTTGGATTAGGAACATTAATGGATGGATTTTCATCTCTTGAAGCGCAAAACAAACAAAATCCTTCGTTAAGATTATATCTACACCACTTGCAAGTACACCGTTGACAACGTACACCATCTTCTAACGGATCTCCATAATGAAAACAATGCAATTGGTCGGACGAAGATGTTTGGGGTTGTGAAGGTGGGTAGGAAAAATCGGGTGTTTCATCATTTGAAATGGGATCGGGGTTACGGACAAACTCGTCTCTGAAACTCACATTGGTACAACGCCGACAATTTCCACCGTTAAACGGACCTCCACACCACGAGCACCTTGAAAACCAAGACATGTTGAAGAATTATCGGATAAGAAGGTAAAGAGAATAAGAATTAAACGAATAAGAGGATGGAGAAGAATATTTATAGATTTTTCAAATAAAACATAAGAAAAGAAATAATAAAAATAAGAAAGAAAAATATTTTTGGTAACCGAAAGTCAAAGGTGCACGGTAGCTCTCTAGAAAACGCACAAAGAAGCGGAGGAGCGAGTAAGCGCGAAGCGTTTTAAAAACCATCTCCTTTTGGATCGAAGTTCGTTGGATCGACCCTCCTTATACATCTCTTATAGTTTGTTAACTAAAGATGAGCCGAAACGACAAATAACAAACGGTTATTTTTAATATTAAAAGAAAATAAGAATAGAAGCGTAAAATATTTTTGTATTTTTATATAAAATAAAACGAAAACTTTCACGGGGAAAGGATCTTCAAGGCTCGAACACGAACAATTCTGTAAAAATCGCTACACCTCTCCCCGGCAGAGGCGTCATTTTGATGTTCGTAAAAAACCCCTCTTAATATATATAATTTATATAATAAATACATAATACATATATGTAAGCTAAGTATCATACAAATTATTCTTAGGAAAGAATAATAAGTAATCAACACGGGTATCGTTCTCCTCGGTGAGAGGTGAATGGAAATTCACGTTTATGTCGCAAATCGAGCTTGATTATCATAAAAGATTTGGGTTTGGTTTCTAATCTTGATTACATAAACGGATTCTGGATTTGATTTCAATTTCTAAATACGACAAGGGCTAAAGCAAAAAAGGCAAGCTAAACTAGAAATTAAAGCAATTAAGGAATTAAACGCACAAAAACAATAACGAGAAACTAAAACCGCGACTAAAAAAATAAATTAAAATTTAACACTAAAACTATTTTTTTTTTTTTTATAAATCCTAAATGACTAAAAATAATTTTAGAAAAAAGAATAATATTTTTTTAACTTTTATTTTATTTATTATGAATTAAAAACAGTTTTAATCTAAAAATAATACTAAAAATGCTAAACTATTTTATAAAAATTCCAAAAAATTACTGAAAGTACTTAACACTAAAACTAATATAAGAAAAATAAAATTGCTAAAAACGGGCTTATAGATAAGCCAGGAAAAATCAAATAAGCTAGAAGGGTTATGTTGGAAACACAAAAAGTATCGGTCACTTCCAAGTTGTAATAGTCTTAGCTCGTAGTTTATGTAATGATTAGATTAGTAATTTAGTCCGGCCCAAGGCCCATGGGAAGCCCATCATAGCCCATGGGCCGGCCAATCCATGTACTATATAATCCCTCTCCTAGCCTTGGAGAGGGGTTGGTTGTTTCATTTTTTTTTTCATTTCACACACATAATACAATTCATCCATTCCATCCATCACAACCCACATCTCTTTCTCTTGTTCTTGGTAGATCATTAGATTACATGTTTCTTCAATTGGTATCAAGAGCCATGGAGTGGTGTGTTTAGTTTTTGTGTTTGTCTTGTGATTGTAGTTTCAAATCCTTATAAAGAACAAAATTTTGATTCAACACTTTTTGGTTATAAAACCATAAAGTTTTCATTTTTATTGTTCCTATAGGGTTAGTAACACTAGTTGTACAAGAATTTTTGCTAAAAACCATTCAAAAATGTGTCTTTTTGAGTTTTGAAAATTTGGGTTTCGTACTAGTTGTAACCGAACGAGCTGTCAGTAGTTGGAACCGAACGAGAAAGCCGAACGAGTAATCCGATCGAGTAAGCCGAACGAGTCAGCCGAAATAGATCACCGATCGAGATCACCGAACTAGAATATTCTAGTTTGAACCGAACGAGCTCATCTCAGTTAGAATCGAACGAGTTGTTTCCTAGTAGGAACCGAACAAGTGAACCGAACGAGCTTTACTCACGTTGGAACCGAACGAGTCCTTTATATGGAGATCGTTTTGCCCATCTAGGATTAGTTTTATAAACAACACTAATAAGCACAACGGAAATTATAAAGAACAGTAATGTTGTTAAACAAGGTTTTACTACTAAACATTCAGGCCTCCATTAATTTGATCAGAATAAATGGTTACAAACTGTAACAAGGATCAACAATCCTTAAGGCTACACTAACTATCTAATAAACTAACTACTATTATTAAACGTGAACACACACACGCTTTTGCTAGACTCTCATTGAGAAGTCTGCTATTCTAACTATGTTGGATATCTAAAACCTACACACCTAATACCCTTTATATAGAGGGATATTAAGGCTTACAAAGGAAGCTAATTAATTGTATTAGGAAGCTAATTAAAACTAATTAAAACCTTCCTTTATCTTTGATATTCTTTTACTTTTCAATGCTTATCTTCATGGAAATTTTTAGCTTTTAATTCTTCCATATGTAGAATACCAAAGTGTCATATTAATCACTTGTTGTTTCATTCGTCTTCATTTAAGCATATGTAGTTTTGCAATTATCAAATCTAAGATTCCAACAATCTTCCCCTATTTGATATTACAAAACAATCTTCATAAATGAAACAATCTTCAAAGCTTCCCCTTTACTTAAGATCTTCTTGAACATGCCACCACACATAATAAGCTTCAAACCATATCTCTTGTTGACTTCTTCCCCTTTTTGTAATCATCTAATAAGGGTCTTCTTGTAGATATGCAACTTGTAAACACTTCCCCTCAAGTGGTGCATGTAGATGGTTAAACATTTAATCAATAAGCTTCTCCTGAAACCAATATGTTTACCATCTCTTGAATCTTGAACTCTGTAGGCTTTATGTAGTGATTACTGATGAAGAAAACTAAGTATAACGAATTTGATGAAGAAGTAGAATCTCCCAAACTTGTGTCTTATATCTTGTACTATCTACGTGACGTCGAACTTATAAAAAAATTTGTGAAATATAAGTAGACCGCAACCTCTTGACAAAAACCTCATCTTCTATGAGACACATACTAAGTGATAGCAAATGTGAGCATTGAGCACCATAAGAAAAATCACACACCTTTGCTAGATTTTGACAAGTCTTCGTCATACCATTGTAAGCACGAACAAGTTATCTTTAAAGTCAATGTCCTGCTATAAACACGACCTTAAGATATGATAAGAACACGCATCTATGAAACTCAACTACAATATCAAATAAGTGATAATCAACTATCTTCGTAATCACATCTTTAAAAAATCTCTAAGACGAGCCATAAAATCAATAAGAATAAACTGTTGTGAATAACAGTTCCATCCGAGATCTTCATCATATCTATTATACCAGAACCCTTGAATAATATAACATGATTTACCATTGTATTGATACCATTTTAGGTAGAGAGGACAATTTATAAATATTGCTAAATCAATTTACTCCAAAACCCCCTAAACTGTTACCAAAATCGAATTTCCTTGTAAAAATTAGGGTTTTAGGGTTTCTGCAAAAACCTTGTTAATCAATAGATACCGAGAGCCACAGTCTTTAAGCTCAAATCCAAGCCCTTGATTCACATTCAATCATTAATCCACCCTTAGATCAACACCACGTCCTATTAGCCAATGAGGTTCTTGGGGATTGCCAACGTGTCATAAGTGGTGTCAAACATGTCAAATAAGCTTCTAGAAGGGTTCGTGTGCGTATGATTGGTGGAGAGGGATTTACCTTGGTTATTTACGTTTGTAGGGTTAAGAGAGGGAAAAGTGATAGAGGAATAGTAAATTTGACCAAGTGTTTACTTGACCTTTGACCCGTGATTGGATTTGGGTAATGGGCTTTTGATTATATAGATTGGGCCAGGATAAGGGTCTTATGGAAATGGATTTGGACTTGATTTTTTAGACTCGGTTTAGGCTTATATAGTTATAAAGTGTAAAATTTTAGGGTTGACCTGCGGCCTAACAAATGGGGTACGGTTAGCCATTTAAAATGTGATAGCATTCGGCTTTAATTTCTCACACTCTAGCTCTTACTAATCCCGTTACTCGGCTTTTGTCCTCTGTTTTGGCTTTGTTTTTATCCATTTTTGGTAAATCTGTTACCTGCAAGACATAAATCAGAAAACACACATATACAATGCATTTTTCATATATTTTTGGTCTTTTAAGCTCATTTTAATAAGGAAAAATGTATGTGATTAAACACATATCAATGAGACTTAAGGAATTATTTGTGTAAGCCTTAGTAGCCTCAAGCACTTTCTTATTTAATGCAGGATCCTCCTTGACAGCATCCTAAACTTCCTTGAGGTTGGTGAGAATTATTGATGCCTTTAACATGTTGAGCTTTGTCTTTGTTCAGGATCTGGTTAATCAGATTTGCATTAGTGTTGGAGGAAACTCTAAAGGTTGTGTCATGAAAGTCTTCAATTTCCCATTTCAAATCAGCATAGGAGGTTGCAGCTTCCTCATGCTTTACCAAGTTATCTTCAGCAACCTGAGCATATATGACTTCTAAAAAACCTTGAAGGGTCTTAGCCAAGACCCTTTCAGTGATAGGCATGTAGTTATCAAAAGGTTTGGAAGCCAGAGAAGCTAAGGAGGATTCAGAATTAGATGGTTCAAGTGATTCTTCAAACTTCTTGTGTTTCTTTACCTTGGATGATTCAGGGTGATCTTTGTCAGATGAGGGTGAGTTATGTTCAGTTGAAGGTTGTTCAGTATGTTGTGATTCAGTAGATGGTTTTAAAGTTGAGGGAGGAGGTCGGGTTTCTTCATTAGCAGGGAGTGGAAATGGATCATCCATATCTTCCCCAGCCTCAAAGATGTCATCATCACTAATTTCCTTTAGCTTATCATCAGAGTATTCCATCAGCATCTAAAAGTCTTCGTAAGTTTGGATCAGTGGTTGGTTATCCGGCTTCAGTTCTGAAGAAGTCTTACCTTTATTGTGGTCAGGGTCCGACACCTCAAATCTAGTGGACTGGGTTTTATCTACCTGGTACATAGTGCCGGCACCTGATTGATCAATAACATTTGTGGAAGGCAAACCTGTATCAGTGAGTTGTATGTTTCTCCATAAGTCTTTGGGGTCACTAAGTGTCCCCTCAAGTAAAGGCTGTGATGTTTGAGTACCTTCATCAGGGTGAGTGGCAGGCGATCCCATACCAGCGGGTATTTGTTTCCCTCTGGGTCTTTGGCATCCGTCGGTTTACCCTCAAGCAAAGGCTTTGAGCTGCGAATGCCCTCATCGGATGTGGATAGTAATCACATATTAACGTGTTGTATGTTTCCCTTTGAGTCTTTAGGATCAATAGTTTTTCAATCAGGTAAAAGCTTTGATTTGCGAGTGTAACAATCTGCATTTTCACATCATTTTACGACTCAATACTTGTCATTATTTATTTTTAGGGTTTTACGCGTTTGCTTTTAATATTCATCATTTAGTTAAATCACGTAAACTACAAATCAACATTCAATGTAAACGGACATCAAACAAGTAAAAATTTACATCAAGCAAGTGTTATATAAGTATTACGAGGATAATTTATAAATTTTTATAATTTTTTATTGGTTACGTAAAACGTCTACGTTTCGCAATAAAATACATTTAGGCATACATGGAAGCACCTATACCTATCTATACTCAAACAAATACCTACTATTATACCAAATACCCAAAATTAAATCATTTTTCACTTGTTATAATCCTATGGCGAGTTCTAAAGTATTAACACAACAAATAAATCCTTAAGTCCTACTAGTGTCACCTCACTTTAGTTACAAACTACCAAGAGTATAACCTTAAAACTAGTTTCCATAAATTGGCACATCATGGTACCCTACCTTGCTCCTTGGCCGTTCCCTCCTCTTAGGGAGGATGAGAACACCTTACAACTTGTACTCAAACCACGCTTGGTTCATGGTTTTGTTTAAGGTAGTTTTCCACATTACATTTGACTATATAATGAAAGTCCTAGGGATTTTTATACACACTTATCATTCCTATTTCCAACAAAACTTCCATTTTCTCTCTTGTTTACTCTACACAACCCACAACTTAAAATAGTTTTCTAGGGTTTCAATAACTTTGATTCTAGCAATATTATAAGTATGTAACACCTCCAAAATGGGTTGCAGCGGAATATGATGTTCCGAGGGTATTACTTCATTGATAAATAGCACAAGATATGAGAACGACTTCTATAAGAGTCGTTTAAAAACTGATACATTGGATTTCATAAATGGTTCGTTACAAAGCTCATAGGCTTAACTTGTTTAACTTAATAATGTAAAGATTTAACAACTTAACAATATCCCAAAATGTAATGCACGTAAATCTTTATAATAATATAACTTCAAAAGATGACCACCTAATGTATCCTTGACTTTCATCTTATTGACCTGAGAAAACATGTTTAAACTGTCAACAATAATGTTGGTTAATTTATGAGTTTATAAATTTAATGAAGCTGATAGCAAGATTTCCCTGTAATAAAGTAACGAATACAATATTACAAAAATGTATTACGATATGCACTAAACTCATGACACTGAAGCTAAAAAACGTATGTATATCAAATACATATAAATGATAGTGCCCAATGTAGATGTTCAACCCGTAACATCTATGAGTCTGAAATGGTATACGTTCGTCATTCTCGGCCAACCGGTAAACTAGCAAGCGCTACTTGCCTAAACGGGGATGTTAATTCCCAAATAGATCTATTCATAACATTCGCGCTCACATAATGCAATTAATAATTACATATATGCAATTAACAGTTCATGATGAAGGGCATAGTGGGTTACAACTACTTAGGCAAACTCGTAATATTTGAATTAAAATGTACTTGCATCCATTTTGTAAAAAAAACATGATCTCATCCCCGAGATTTGATAAATGACTAAAAAGTGTAAGAAGGGGACTATAAACTCACCTTGATGCAATAGCAAGATAATATCAAATAAGTGCAGGCATGGAAAATGATGCAAAATGGAAATGATGTGAATTTCGTTTGCGTTTGCTAAACCCTATGAAGAGAAAATCTAGAAAGAGATTTGGAAACCAACTAGGGGAACAAGTGTTCACTAAGATTGGATATATTTGAGACCTACGGTCGTCCTTTACTATTGTAGGTAATGCGGTGCCCTTTAACTAGGCATTACCACGACTAATGAATGACGTGCCTTTTTGGAAAACGAATAGTTCTTGGAATTGAATCCACCCCAAATCCTGTGGTTTAATTTGGTATACTCAAGAATCTAGGAGAAATAAGAATACTGAGTCCGTTAGCAAAAACTAAGGTTATTAAAAAACCAATATCTGAATAACAAACAAGAACCCAGTAAAAATCATCTGGGGATCTACAAAATCCAATGTTCCATCTACTTCTATTAATGAATGCAGGTTGCGCCAATTCGTCCTATGGTATTTGGACTCCGGGTGCTCGATAGACATGCAGGAGATCGCTCTCTGCTCACAATTTATCAGTAAATTCTTGGGTATCTGTCAAATTAGGAAAATGATCAATGTTGACAAGATTAATGGGTTATGGAGACTATCAGATTGGGAATGTTACTATTTTAAGGGTTTATTACGTTGAAGGACTTGGGCATAATCTATTTTCTGTGGGACAATTCTGTGATTCCAATCTCGAAGTGGCCTTTTATTCAACACACTGCTTTATTCGCAAGCTAGATATAGGTGTTGATGTTTTATTGATGGGACTCGTTCGGGGATAATCTTTATACACTCTCACTTGGGAATATGATGGCGTCCTCTCCCATTTGTCACTATTGTCAAAAGGACTTCTAAAACCAAGTCCTTGGTTATGGATCGTCGTCTATCTATGTTTGAACTTTGTGCTTGCTTTTAATCATTCTTGCAAGACATGGACTTGTCCGAGGTCTCCCTAAGCTCAAGTTTGAAAAGGATCACTTATGTTTTGCATGTGCATTAGGCAAAAAGTTAAGAACACCAACAAACCCAAATTTGAGGACACCAAATCAAGAAAAACTCTATTTGTAGCATATGGATCGGTGTGGGCAATGGAATGTCGCAAGTGTCAATGGAAAGAAGTACTTCATTCGTCTATTGTCGGAACGTCAACTCTCAATTTACATGGGTAAAATGTTTGCGATCAAAAAGATGAAGCTCTAGTATTATTATTCATCTTTTTGAAGATGATCAAGTCGGCTTAAGAAATACAGTCCATCGCATGAGAAAGAATTAAATGGAATGTGTTTGTTAATAGACATTGCTGTGATATTATGAGAAGGTTGGCATCTCTCATGAATACATCTGTTGCTAACGCTCTTCCACAGCAAAACTGGTTTATTTGTTGTTGAAAGACGAAATCGTACGCTAATTGAAGCAGCCCGCACTATGTTAATTTATGCAAAAGCTCCTTTATTTCTATGGGCCGAAGCGGTTGCCTCAGCCTGTTATACCCAAAATCGTTCCATGATACGTCGTCGTCACGGTTAAACTCAATACGAGGCTTTTTCTCGACCAAAAATCCCGATCTATTGTATTCTTCATGTGTTGGTACACTCTGCTACCCCACAAAATGATTGCGAGAATTTGGGTAGTAAGTTACAACTGGAAGGTCTGACTTCGGTATTTTCATTGGATATTAACCCATGAAGAATGCATTACGGAGATTTACAAACAAACTTTACAGAAGAATATTTGAACCATTCATGTTGACTTTGATGAGCTGGCCGCGATGGCTTTTGATACACTAGCAGTTCAGGACCCGCCTTCATGTTATGACTCCTATAAATCAATTGTTAGGACTCGTGCAAACCCTCCTCCTTCAACACCATTTGTAAAATTCGAGATCTTAAAGGGATTTGTTGTTTCCAACCAATGTTTGAATGAGTCACTTAATACCCCAAATTATGTGATCTAAAAGCACCAGAAGTCATTGCTACCTATTCCTGAGTTAGTTGCACCTGAACTGGTGTATCAACTAGCTCTCCTCCTCATCTATAGTTGATCAAGATGCTCACCATCACATAGAACTCTCATTCATCACAAGAAAACTAAAACTCCTATTTATTTCTCATGATGTTGAAGAAGATAATTCATTAACATTGAAGTTTGCACATATGGGTTATGAATCCGTACTTGGTATTCAAATTTCCAGAAGTTACTTCTGATCTATCCTCATCATGGATTGTTATTCATACAATTGTGCCCTCCCGATCTCCAATAAGTTTCTGCACACAATAGCATAATGGGATAAGGATTCACCACTTGAAGGAATATAATAACATCGGTGAGTCTCGACAGACTTGTTTCACACGACTACATATCTCCATGAACAAGCCTTATTTCTGCTACTATGGATGCCTTCTCAATCAGGTCTGAAACCTAAGAACTATAAGGCCTTTAACATCAAGCATGTTGGATGAAGCCTAAGCAAGCGGAACTTCATGATTCGAACGTCTTGACGTTTGGGGAACTTGTTCCTCACTCTGATAAGCATTTGTCATCAATCTTATGTGGATCTATAAGGTTAAGCTTGATGAGTTAGGAGGTATTCTGAAAAACAGGCTCGGTTGGTAGCTTTGGTTATCTTTCAAGAAAGTGGAATCGATCTTTGAGAGTCCACACTCCGGTTGCAGATTAAAGGCTATTAAAAAATTTTATGGAGTTTTGATGCTCATATGACTGGGTCGTCTATCAGATGATGTGAAAGTCTTGATTTATGAATGTTTATCTACGGGGAAGAGTTTATGGTAGCCATCCAGATGGATTGTAGGATCCAGATAAACCTAACTACGTTGTACACACTCTAAGGAAAGCTCTTGATGGGTTGAAACATAGCTCCACGCGCGTGGTATGATATGTTGTCTTACATTCCTGATATCCCATTGACTTATTCAAAAGGCTCAGTGGATCCCTACTTTGGTCATCCGTAGAGCAGGCTAGGGGAAACTATTACTGTACCAAATATATGTCGATGACATTATATTGGTGCATATTTATCTTGTGCTTTGTGAATCTATTTGCACTTAATCTCAGTGTTCAAATTTCAGATCGTCAATGATGGGTGAAATCTCATTTTTCTTAGGACTTAATATTTCTCTAAAGTCCCCAGTGGCATCCTTCATAAATACCAATCTTTAAATTATAGCTCTTGAAGAAATATAAGAACCACAATTTATTTGGCTTTGGAATTTGTGACCCAGTGGATACTCCCATGGGGGAGAAATCCACAACTGGATGAGGATAAAGAAGGGAAAGCTGTCAGATCCGTCACCTCTATCGTGGTATGTATTTGGCAACCCTCCTTTATCTTTACTGCCAATAGACCTGACTACAATTTTGTAACACAATACTTTTTTTCAATTATAGCAGCGGAAGCTAATTGGGGTTATTACTTCAATGGTTTACTACAATCATAATCATTGAAACAAACTTTAAAAGAGATGTTGTTGGAAAAAATTTTAGTTATTCATTTCATTATAATCAGAGTTTTTACAAAATGCTGGTCCCAACATCTAAAACATTATGTTTGAATAATAACAGTTCAGCCATCTTCGAGTCCATGCCACTCCGTGCCGCAAACTTTCTTTAATTTACCTGAAGCTAAAACATGCTAAAAGTGTCAACACAAGGTTGAGTGAAATTAAGGTTTGAATTGTAATGTGAAACAAGTTATCATAATGGAAATATTGGCATTGCAGGGATAATTATCATGGAGATTAGTATTATTATGGAGAATAGTATTATCATGGGAAAATAGTTGAATATTATCATATGGTTGAATGCAAGTCATTATAATGGTAATAATTGCAACGAATACAATTATCATGGTTATTATGAAAGGTAACATTATTATTGCAGCTAAGCTCCTATGCATTCAATTCATTAACAGGGAAATCACCGTAGTGATATTGGTTACGGGATCAGATGTTCCACGTGGTAAAGATAAACCTTGCCAAGGTTAACCTTTTAGCACAAATATAGTGCGTTTGACTACACCAAGCATGGGTCATACAAACGGGAGCCGTCACCCCAATAGATCGATTCACAATATTGGTTCATCGCAATGCAAGTAATTAATGATTCATGATATGGAAATAATGGCACTGGAAGCTACTTAGGCAATAATATATCTGGATATCATACATTAGAAAACACTTGCATTCATGGTTTATATCAAGTATCACAGGTTTATAAAGTATTCAAAACGATTTAAATTATGGGGTTATGGATTCATTACGAGCCTTTGAAAAGTATTCACACTGGTTTATAAGATTTTATGAGTATGTTAAAAGAAGTTTGTAACAAAGCATGTATCCCCACTCGCGGGTTTATAAAAACATTTCAAAAAGATTGAAAAAGCGAGGCTATGAACTCAACCTGGTAGGTAGTGTAATTACTATTGAAATGTAAAGCTGACAATCTTATCACAATTTAACCAGGGAGGGTGATATAGTAAATGTTAGTAAATAAGCCACGTCACACAACCTGAGTAGAATATGTCAAGTCTTAGGAAGATGGTTACTTTAGAACTTTGGTTTAAGAGTTATGAGTTCGATTTGAAGAATTTAGGAATTATTGTATCACCGTTCGGGCCATCATAATTCAGAAGTCATTCAGTAAACATTTGAGGAGCTAGGGCACTTTAAATTGTAAACCCAACAACTCAGTCAGAACGTAATACCAAGATGAAACTCCTTAATATGAAGCTCCCTAGTATTGTGGTACAATAATTAGCCTTCAGGTTGATTGGGTTTAAGAGTTTTATTCATTATCTGGAAATGTTAAGCTCGGAGATGCGTTGTAATTAAAGTTATGCCTGGTAAGGTTTTAAACATGATTTTATACTTTTTCAAAATGTTACATTTTAGACCCTAGGGTTTAGAAAATTGCAAGTAGACCCCTAGGGTTTGCATTTTTACGACTTTGGTCCTTCAACTTTTATTGATATACCAAGTAAACCTTGGAGTTTGAAAAGTGACATAATAGACCCCTATAGTTATAACTTTGATAAAATGACATTTCAGCCCCTTTAGTTATAAGTTTCCGAAAGTTAAGTTACGATATATACCCCTTGCATGGATTATAATTACAAAACATGTCCAAATTGCCATGCAAGCTTATTTTAACATTTCATTAGATATTTATAAGTTATAATAAACTAATATATGAAGTTTTTAAACATATCACGTGTAACATTTATCGATTCGTTAAGCCTAGGAAGTAAAAGGGTCTAATTAGGGTTTCAAAACTAGTTACAACGCGGCGGGTTTTAAGTTCAAATTTCCTTCATTAATCATTAAAGTGGTTATTATAAACATTATTTAAGATGCTAGGCATAGATTATAAACAATATTTAATCATTATACATTTAGTTTTAAGAAAAACTCGAAATTAGGGTTTCGGGTGTACGGTTTTGGATCAAAATGGGAAAATGAGCATGAACTTGATAATGAAACTTTTTTAACAAGAGTATATTTTGGATCCTATGAACATTATAACGGGTGTAGGTAGCAGAGTAGAAGTAGGAACATTCAAAACCTGGGTTTGAGCTTCAAAGATCAAAAATGGTGGAAACGGGTCAGAATCGGGACTTTCGGCTTCGTACGGCTAGAGTAATGACTCCCGGGCTTCGTTTCTTGGTTTATTTTGCTTCCTTTCTATACTTGAGACTTCTTAAGATCTATTAGAATTCATATTGAGCAAGGAGTTGCTACTCTGAAAGGGTTATAGAGAGGATGTGGGGAATGAGAAAAATGAAGTGTTATGGCCTCCTATTTTTAGGTAAAGGACCTTAATGCTTAAGGTATGCTTGAAATCTGAGATTGGGACATGTGTACAAGATAGTAGGGATGTGAGGAAGCTAGTAGTTGTGGTGTATAATAGGAAAGTAGCTTCTTGTGAGTTGTTGGGGTTGGGTTTGCGCGGCTGAAGTAGGACCAAAGCAAGTCATGTGCTTCTCATTATTTGTCCCAGGCTTGAGTCCAAGTACGGTGCTATAAGCTGTAATATGATTCTAGTGAGGTTACATTGGTTTTTGGGACTTGTCAGGCATTTTAAGAGGGGTCAAAATGGTCATAGAAGTAAATCGGGTCTATTTTGGGTTCAACGGGGTTCTTTCAAAGGTTTAACAGGTATATTGTATTATAAATGATTAAGGTAATGATGTGAAATAGGTTGTTAAGGTCTAGGTTTATAAGTAATCGCAAAAGATTAGAATTGGTTTTGGGATTAAAACGGGTTTTTTAAATGAAAGAGAAATGGGAGTTATGGTTCATACTAGGGCTCATTTAGGTTTTTTCTTGACTTTATTGCTTAGATTTTGAATACTTTTGATTCAATAATGATGGTATTCCAAATCCTAGAGCTTATATAAAGTATTATTAATGAAGTTTGGTCGTTGGTTTAAGTTAAAATGGGTTGAAATTGAGAAAACGGGTCAAAATCACAATTTAGGCCATTATTTACGGGTTTTCTGGTTCGTTTAAGGTTTCTAAGCTTTGATTTCTTGCAAATTGCCAGGTAATATTGATAGATGATGAAGTGTAAACTTATTTTATGAGTTTAGCAATCGGCTCCTTGGTTTGGTTATTTGGGATTAGAATGGTTTAAAACCAGTAAACGGGTTAAATGAACCAATTAGGTACATTTAGGATTTCTAGGATATGTTTTATGTACAAGTGAGGTAAAATAATGAAGTAATGATGAGATAATGATTGAATAGGATTGATAAGATTGAAAATAATAGTTATTACCACTTAATTGAGTTGTTGTTTTGGGTTTAAATGATAAAAGCAAGAAATACAAGTCATGGTTTAGAATACTAGCTCCGGTTTTTGGGTGGTTTAGGGTTTTGAAATTAGGGTTTTTGAGTGCATAAAGATGTATGAAAGTTTATGAATAGAATATTTAGGGTTTATATATTGTAGAATGAGTGTAGTGTCTTGCTTAAGTGGTGGTGAAGAAATTAGAATAAAACGGAGGTAAAACGGCTATTTTAGAGATCATGCTTAATGACTTGTACATTGAGCTTTTCAGGACTTGTACTTTGACTTTGAAGAGTTTTTATATTTCAATTTGAGATATCATATTACTTTATACATATGGCTTTAGTAGCTTGTGCATTCACTTTTATGGGATTACCCTTCCATGTGATTAGGGCTTGGACGTATGATGATAATGAAGTTTAGAGCTCGTTTTTGATATAACGTGCGAATGGTACTGTATAGGGAAATAGGTGTACTTTGTAAAAGGATATGATTTTATTGACTTGACATATTGTGATGTTTGCTTGACAATATATGTAGTCAGGATTGCATTGTTAGGTCTGCGTATGCTCATCTACTTTTAGTTATGACATACTGAGACATTGACAATACAAGTAATGTAATAAAGCGAAAAATTTCCCCGTATAATTGTGATAATAGTAAAATAGGTTGATGAAAATTCTTGAGTTGTTATAGTCTGCCACCCCTATAGAATCTCGTCCCGAGATTTAATTGAAAGTTATAGTGGTATTGTTTAGAGATAGGTATTGGGTATAAATTTAGGTTAATCAAGGTCACAAGTCCACGTGTGTGATGTATTTATAATTATGTTGTACACCATAATTATAATTACCTCCTTTCACACGTCTACTTATTTTCAAGATCATACCTCTTGGTGGACAGTCATAGAATTTCTCTAGATTTTTGGTAGAATTAGTGGATGGTATTACGCTTGCGCTAATCAGAACGTAAGGAACCGTTTTTCATTAACCATTTAAAAGTTAACATCAAATAAGAAATGCTATCAACAAGTCTTTGTCAAATTTTCTACCTATGTATTGAAATCATTTGACATTGTATAGATTCTTGTGATGTTTCCTTTTATTACGTTGCAGAATTATAACATGAGAATTTTAGTATACGAAGATATGGAATATTGATTGTAAGGACGATTATGAATATGAATTTGTAAGGTTTGCTTATAATGGTGAGGTTCATATTTTTGAAATGAACAGATGATGAAGGTAATGAAGGTAATAATGATAATGATTATGGGATTTTTTTTTTTTTTTTTACAAACGGATTGAAAGAAACTTGTTTGTACATATGTTTATACTAAGCCTATTATTTTATTTAGTCACTTACAAATGAAGTTTGTTCCACACTCCTTGTATACTGAGAAGTTGATAATTATTAGTTCAGGATTTATAATTTCCTTATTCAAATGAAAAGAAGATAGTCTTAATTCTATATGATGTTCATAATTCGTCCATACTAAGCATAAAAAACTGATTTAGGGTAATGTGTAGAGAAATATGATATGATCATGAATGGTTAGATAATACTGAGATGTTTGATTGTACTGACGCCCATATAATCAAGGATGATAATTTATGTTGCAAAGGTATGAGGAGAGTATTTAGAGTTTGAGTATGATAGAATTGACAAACAATGTCGAGTTTTGATTAACACCAGGATAACAAGATGTAACGGAATTATCTCTTATTATTTCATGGATAACTTTACATACGAAAAAGAGTTGATACTTATGTTACATGTCTCGAGATTTAGTTGAGAGATAGAGTGATGTTGAAAAATAGATGTTTTTAGTTCTACAGTTTCTAGTCTGATGGTATCCTACTTGTGTAGCAATTTTGACTCTTAATAGTGCATACGGTCCCTGTGTGATGTAGAGTACACGTCCTACAAAGGGGATGAGGTGCATTATCTCCACCGGTTTCATTAGCCGTAAAGATTTCTCTGCCTTTCATTTGTGTGATGGGGATAATTGTTGCGGTGTTTATTGTTACGGTTATTTGGGTAGTTATTTTTGTTAATGTGATTGTTGGAGTGGTTATTGTTGTTGCGATCATTGGGGTAATTGTCTTTGTCACGATTATTGGGATAGTTGTTGTTATTGGTGGTGTTCCTTCTATCATCAAACTTTCGTTTGTGATCATTGGTTTCTTGCACAGAATTACGCTTTATTATTTGGTCCATTAGCTTGTGTGCCTTGTTGTGGCCGTTCTTCCAGACGTCTGAGGTTTTGAAGCTGTATAGTAACGTTTCCTTCATTGCTTTGCGGCAGTCCCCAGGATGAATAGCTTCACTAGTTTCTCAGAATTTGGCACCATGTTTGGGCATAAGAATGCTAATTCTTGGAATCTTCTAATATAAGTCTTGAGATCACTTCCATTTACAGTTAGACCATAAAATTCATCTTCCATTTTCTTGATCTCAGTCCGAGGACAGTACTTGTTCGTCAGAAGCCTTTTTAACTCAGTCCAGGTGATTTGATTAGCTTGCTCTATTCCCATAGGCTGGGCATGTGCATTCCACCAGGACAAGGCATCATCAGTTAAAGTACCAGTAGCAAATGTTACTTTATTTTCCTCAGCACATCTGCTTCGTGAGAATACTGATTTAGTTCGTTCAAACCAGCGTATAAGGCATACTGCTCCCTTACCTTTTCCATTAATGCAGTTAGGTTGAAGATGATAACCTCTTTGTAGTTTCCTGGTTTTTTACTGTAGGAGTTCTGTAAGATTGTTGGGATTACTAGCAATTGCTAGGCAGCAGTTGTGCTTCCACGGCTGTTGTAGATCAGTAATCAGTTGTAGGATGGCATCTAATAGTTATGGCTGTGTGTTTCGGATTTACGTACTTTTGGAGCATTTCTATCAACATAAGAGAACATGTAGTAAGAATGGACCTCACTAGTTTAGAAAGGTAATACTTCTAAAGTGGGGAAAAATGTGATGCTTAAAATGCTAGGAAATGCTTATTTTGTGGAATTTTAAGCACGTAGAAGTTATGGTATGATTCATTGAGACGGAGTAGATGATGCAATTGGGGGAAATGATGATGGAATGGAATAAGAGCGATATGTTGGAAACAATAAGATACGAAAGGGATTGCCTTTTATAAATTACTTGCCTTCTTACTATTTACATAGTACACAAATTTGACAAGCGTTTTTTTTGTATACCACACATCCCGTGGCTTATGGATAAGCTATAACTTTCTATGAGTTTGTTGATTTCTGAGTGGTTGATGACTTTCTAAGATCTTCCTTGATTCCGTTTGGTGGGTCGAGACTTGGATTTTCTCAAGATTTGTTCAAGATCGGAAATTTATAAATGAGCAAAGGCAATCTTATCCTTTTGCCCTAACTGCTTCTTTTGAAGTTTGATAATCTGAGTACGGATTTCCTTGAGTTCAGTCTTTAGTTCGTTACCATTAATACGTCTTTCTTCCATTTTCTCAATGCGGTGAAAAGAGAGTTCGTCTAAATAATTCAAGATATCTTCGATTTGTTCCTCGTGATGTTTTAGATGCATCTTAACTGAACATTTCCCTATTTCAAATATCTGAGGTGGGGTAGGAGTATAAACTGAGGAAGATGGTGATATCAAATCATAGGTTTGATTCCGAGATGAATTAGATAACGTAGTTGAGGAAGAAGATGGAGAATGGATTCGCTTCTTAGGTGGTAATAGTTCTTCGGGAACAAAGAAATATCGGGGATCAAATAGTAGTGATGGTGGTAATACTGGAGATGGAGTCAAAATAACTGGTGGAGTAATAGGATCTGGTGATGAAATAGGTAATTCTTTAGCATAAAATGCTTGTACGTCCTTCAAACAAGGATTATTATAGAAAGTGTGAATATGTAGGATTTTATTATCTTTAGCATTTTCCGATAGAGTTAAAGTATTGCTTCTTTGCTGATAAGCCAAAGTATTAGTTAAGAATATTCATAGAGGGGAAAAAGATACTTAATGTTGGAAAGAGGAGTGATTCGGCGATGAAGAATCGTTATGTTAACACACCTAGTTTTTTATTATAACATAAGTTTTGTATGTAATAGTATATTTGATATGTATATTTACATACTTGGTTCGGAATGTAGAGGCTCGAGGACTTTGTGGCTGAAATAAGAATTGTGGTTATAAGTTATGGTTTTTGACCTTGTTCTCTTTAACCATGGCGCTAATACAAATATGTTAACACACCCCCGTTTTACAATATCAGAAGCGGTCAAAGCTAAATCTGGGGTATTACTTCATGGATAAAACAAATTCATAATCATAGAAAACAATCTTTAAATGAGGATGTTGTTGGAAGATTTTAGTTATCATTCATTATAATAGAGTTTTACAAAATGCAGTGGTCCAACTTCTAAAAAATTATGTTTGAATAATAACAGTTCAGCCATCTTCGAGTCCATGCCACTCCGTGCCGCAACTTGCTTAATTACCTGAGATAAACATGCTAAAAGTGGTCAACACAAAGGTTGAGTGAAATTCATAGGTTTGAAATGTAATTGTTGAAAACAAGTTATTGTAATGGAAATTTTGGATTGTAGGGATAATTATAATGGAGATCAGTTATATTATGGAGAATAGTATTTCATGGGAAAATTGTTGATATTATTCATATGGTTTGGATGCAAGTCAGTATAATGGTTATAATGCAAAGTATACATATTATCATGGTTAAATCGAGCCGGGTCAACAATTATTATTGCAGGCTAAGCTTCAGTCATCAATAATTTAACATGGATAATATCACCTCGTAGTGTTAGTGGTTAGGGACAGATGTCCCGTGGTCTAAGATATCTTGACTGGTTACCTGTTGGACAAAAATTAGTGAGTTTGGGACTACCCAAGCACTTGGGGTTACAATATGGCGAGCAGTACCGCAATATTGATCTTTTTCACATTATTCGCGGTTTCACGCGACTTGGATAGTAATTTGGATTAATGATATGGAATTATTCGGAAATGGGATAGATACTTAGGCAATTATATATCTGGATAGCATACATTAGAAAACACTTGCATTCATGGTTTATTCAGGTTATCACAGGTTTATAAAGTATTCAAAAAAAAGGGGATTGAATTATGGGGTTATGAATTCATTTAGCCTTTGATAAGTAATCACATGGTTATTAGATAAATTGAGTCATGTAAAAGAGTTTGTAACAATGCAGGTATCCCCCTCGCGGGTTTATAAACATTCAAAGATTGAAAAGCTGAGCTATGGAACTCACCTGGTAGGTAGAATAATAAATATTTGAAATTGAAGCTGGACTCTTATCACAATCTTAACCAGGGATAGGTTGATATAGTAAATGATAGTAAATAGCCACGTCACAAACCAGAGTTGAATATGTAAGTCTTAGGAAGATTGTTCTACTTTAGAACTTTTGAGAGGTTATGAGTTTCGATTGAAGAATTTAGATATTATTTGTATACATTGTTCGGGCCATCTTAATTCAGAAGTCATTTCAGTAAACGGTTGAGGAGCTAGGTCACTTTAATTCGTTAAATCAACTTACTCAGTCAGAAACGTAATACAAGAGAAAACTCCTTAATATAAAGCTCCCTAGTATTGTGGTACTATATAGCTTCAGATGATCGGTTTTAAGCGTTTTATTCAATATCTGGAAATGTTAATCACGAGAAGCGTTATATTAATAGTGATGCCTGGTAGATTTTAGTTTAAACATGATTTTATTCCTTTTTCAAAATGTTAATTTTAGCCTTAGGGTCTAGTTTAGAAAATTGCAAGTAGACCTGAGGTTTGCATTTTTAGATTTGGTCTTCAATTTTTATTGGAAATCTACCAAGTTATAACTTGGAGTTTGATAAGTGAATTAATTGACCCCTATGTTATTAACTTGATAAAATGACTATTCCAGGCCCCCTTTAGTTATAAGTTTCCGAAGTTTTTTGATATATTACCCCTTGCATGGTTTATAATTACAAAACATGTCCAAATATGCAAGCAAGCTTATTTTAACATTTCAATTAGACATTTATAAGTTATAAATAAACTAATATGAAGTTTAAAACATTAAACACACGTTTAATTTAATGATTTCGTTAAGCTAGGAAGTAAAACGGGTCAATTGGGTTTCTAAAGTAAACGTGCGGGTTGGTTTGTTTTAAGTTCAAATATCCATCATTAATAATAAAGTGGTTATTTTAACTATTATTTATAGCTGCTAGGAATAGATTATAACAATATTTAATCATTATAACATTTAGTTTTAAGAAAAACGCGAAATTAGGGTTTTGGGTGTACGGTTTTGGATCAAAATGGAAAATGAGCATGAATTGAGTTATGAAACTTTAACAAGAGTATATTTAGGATCCTATGAACATTATAAGGGTGTAGGAGCGAATTAGAACATTCAAAACCTGGGGTTTGAGCTTCAGGATCAAAATGTGGAAACGGTGTCAGAATCGGGACTTTCGGCTTCGTCACGGTAGAGTAACGACTCACGGGCTTCGTTTTGGTTTCTTTTGCTCCTTTCTGTTCGTGAGACTTCTTAAGATTACTTAGAATTCATATTGAGCAAGGAGTTGTTCTTATGAATATGGGTTATAGAGGTGGAAGTGGGGGATGAGAAATAAATGAAGTTGTTATGGCTCCTTTTTATAGGTAAAGGACCCTTAAGGCTTAAGGTATGCTTGAAATCTGAGATGGGACATGTGTACAAGCTAGGTAGGGATGTGGAGAAGCTAGTAGATGTGGTGTATAAGCTAGGAAGTAGCTTTGGTGAGGTGTTTGGGATTGGGGTATGCCGCGGCTGAAGTAGGACAAAAGCAAGCCATGTGCTTCTCAAATTTGACCAAGGCTTGGTCCAAGTAGGTGCATAAGCTGATACTATGATTCTAGAAGAGGTTCACATTGGTTATTTGGACTTGGTAGCAATTTAGAGGGGTCAAAATGGTCTAGAAGTAGCATCGGGTCTATATTTGGGTTCATAAGGGTTCTTCAAAGGTTTTACAAGTACATTGTATATAAATGATTAAGGAATGATGTGAAATAGGTTGTTAAAGGTTCTTAGGATTAAAGTAATTAGCAAAGATTAGCAATTGGTTTGGGTTAAAACGGGTTTAAAATGAAGAAATGGGAGTACGGGTTCAACTAGGGCTCATTTAGGGTTTTCTTGACTTTCTTGGCTTATATTTTGCATACTTTTGATTAAGAATGATGGAATAACAAATCCTAGAGCTTTATATAAGTATTATTACTGAAGTTTGTTCGTTTGTCTAGTTAATGGTGTTGAAATGAGGAAGAGGATGTCAAATCAACATTAGGGCATAATTAGGGTTTTCTGGATTCGTTAAGGTTTTCTAAGCTTTGATTTCTTGCACATTGCCAGGTAAATGATAGATGATGAATTGTAAACTTATTTTATGAGTTTACAATGGCCCTTGGTTGGTTATTTGGGATTAGAATGGTTTAAAAAAAGTAAACGGGTTAAATGAACCAATTAGGTACATTTAGGGTTTCTAGGATATGTTTTACGTACAAGTGAAGTAAAATGATGAAGTAATGATGAAATAATGATTGAATAGGATTGATATGATTGTAAAATAAGTTATTACAACTTATTTGAGTGTTGGTTTGGGTTTACAATGGATAAAAGCCAAGAAACAGGTCATGGTTTAGAAACTAGCTCGGTTTTAGGGTTTAGGGTTTTGAATTAGGGTTTTGAGTGTAAAAAGATGTATGAAAGCTTATGTATGGAATAATTAGGGTTCATATATTGTAAAATGAGTATAGTAGCTTGAACATAAGTGATAGTGAAGAGATGAGGATGAAAACGGAGGTAAAACGGCTATTTTAGGGATTGAGCTTAATGACTTATGCATTGAGCTTTTAAGGACTTGTACTTTGATTTAAAGAGATTATATATTTCAAATGAGATGTTATATTACTTGTACATATGCTTTAGTAGCTTGTGCATTCACTTTAGGGGTTAACCCTTCCATGAGATTAGGGTTTAGGGCATCCGATAATGGTTTAAAGCCCGTTTTGATATGATGTTGCAAATGGTACTTTTTAGGAATAATGTACCTTGTAATAATGACATTATGATATTGACTTGATATGTTATGATGTTTTCTTGACATATATGAAGATAGGATTGCCATATGTAGGTTGTCTGAGTCCGTTAACTTAAGTTATGCAGGTTACATTGCATATTGAGATATTGGCAAAGTAATGTAATGTAATAAAGCGAAAAATTTCCCTGAAAAAGGTGAGTTCATATATAACTGATAGATTGTACATCATCTAACTTAATAGATGGATATTTACATTTATGAAAATTGTGGGTTGTTATAAGTGTCTTCTTCACTTTGTCAAATACGGTTGCAATAACCACGGTTCCCCGTTAATTAGTATAAGTACTGCCTGTGATCAGATAGAATTCATATGAATCTTTTTGACAGGGTTTCAAAGCTATACTAGCCATTCTCGTTACAGAAGCATCTCAAAGCAGACAACACGGTAAGAGTGAATCAGATAGTTACTATCTTTATGATTAAATCGTCAATTCATATACTAGAACAAGTTCGATTCACATAGAATCGCACCATCGTTTCTTTCTAGTTAACACAAGTTCGATTCATATAGAATCTTGCAAGTTACCTACCAAGAGCTTGTTTGATGTTCAAGCAGGATTTCCATCTTGACTGTGAATATTTAAGTATTACTCGGATGTTCTGGCAAGATCTCGAGGATAATGCATAGGACTCTTTGTTACAACTTGTGAACTTTAAGGTGTTCAACAAGTGTATTTTGACATTGTGTTCTAATGAGATTTATAATTTGATCTCTCTTGGCTCTAGACTCGATTTGTGCACTTAGGTTTTAGTAATTGGAGGCTGGAGCAGACTGCCACCTATTCAATATCAACAATCTCGGAGTGAGATGTCAGTAGATAACGTGTGTATTTCTGTGATAAATGAGACAAGTTTCTTTTGAGAGAAACTCGAATGGCTGGGAAGGGTTGTGCACTGTATCACTGGGTCCATGACGACTTTCTTCAATATCAACCATCATCATTGTGATTTTGATAGATTATGTATTGACCTGGTTTCTGCCTAAGGTGTTTGAAGGGCTGCTTTGTTTTCACCCTTTATCCATACATTTCTTTTTCATTCTTCAACCCCTTCAATGCTTCCCAAGACTTCATTACTAATACTTTGTTGTGATTGTTCCAGAGTTAGCTCAATCTTAGTTGGCATTTTTCCCTTATACTCATTCTTCTCCAATCATACCTAAGGACTGCTATTTCTGACTATGGATTGTCCTTGGGTAGATCCCTCCGGTTCTGGTTGGATCATAGGACTTATACCTAACCTTAACCACCTTATGTCTTCATCGACGTCGTAAGATTAATTGGTTATTGGGTATAGAGATCGAACCATAAAAACCTTTTTCTAACATTTTGAAATACCCCCCCTACACATGTGCACTGAGATTTAAAATTGTTTTGCACATGAAGGAAAGAGTTGCACTTAGAGTCTTAAAGATCACATTCTTTTATATCATATTTTAATCATATTTTCTCCCCTTATTTTAAATAATAAAACATTTAGTATTTGAAATACCAATTGATTAAAATTTATGACATGAAAAGTTCCATGGGGAGAAAAAATTATACCACGATATTGCATGAATTCATTTTCCTGATAGCTCCCCTTCAACAGTATATGTGGGATACCAATATTTATTAAAACTTGACATTAGAATGAAAAATTGATATGACACCACAAAATGTTGATGACGGAGTGAGATGCCTTTGTGAACAATGTATATTATTATTTGACATTATAATTTCCACATTTTAATTTCACAAAATGTGTTTGGATACATAAAATTGACATTTATGAGATGTACCTAAATCATTAAAAGGCTTTTGTTTAAAAAACTCCCCCTCATAATTTGATCCACATAAAATGACATTGATAGTACCATAATTTTTAAACTTAATTTAGGAAGGGAGTGTTGAACACACAATTTTAACAAATACCACTTTTTATAGAAACATACCACAAATTATATTATAGACAATTTGACATTGAAAAGTCCTTTTTGGAAAATTGTGTTCAACGATTTATAAAAACCATGATAGAAGACTTCTCTTCTATTTAAAGAGTAAGCGCACTGAAATGTACATAAGTCATTATGAGAAAATTTAGAAATGACATGTTTTGAAAGCATTTGAAAATCTTGTTTGAACTTCATTTACACGCCCGTGTCGATGTTAATCAACATTTCTAGGTACGTAAATGTTATCGATTCCAAGAGACATGTCGAGAAGATTCTTTTTGTATTTTTGAAAATTTTCTGATTTTATATTTTGTTTTTATAGATTTTATATTTTTCTATTTCTTTTTCAAAAATATTTATAAATCAAAATAAAAATAGAAATAAAAATATTTATAAATTCAATGTTTGATAGATCAAGCAGATTCGTTTGCCAGAACCTCCACTTCATTTGGAGTCAAACATCTCATAACGAGTACCTATCTTCCAACAGAGCTTTAGTAAACAGGTCAGCTAACTGGTATTCAGTTCTGACAAAGAATAATTTAACAATACCCTTTTTAACCTGTTCCTTTATTAAGTGATATCTAACATCAATGTGTTTGGTACGGGAATGTTGTACTGGATTGCACGAGATGGCTATGGCTGCCTTTGAGTCACAATACATAGGTATTTTATCAAAGTAGAAGCCATAATCTGTGAGCTGAGTTCTCAACCATAGAACTTGAGCGCAGCACGCAGATAAAGACACATACTCGGGTTCTGCGAAAAACACTGAAGTGTAGTCCTGTTTCTTGGACGACCAGCTGACTAACTTGTCACCACCTAGAAATTGTATGCCACCAGATGTACTCTTACGTGAATCGAGACAACCCGCGTGATCCGAATCTGAAAAAGCAGTTAGTTCGAAACCAGTGTCTTTCGGATACCAGAGTCCCATGTTAATGGTATAGTTAAGGTACCAAAAGATCTGCTTAACCACAGTGAGATGTTTCTCAGTCAGTTTCGCTTGATAGCGAGCACAATAACATGTTGCATGTACAATATCTGGTCTACTTGCTGTTAGGTACATGAGTGCTCCGACCATACTACGATATTTCGTTTGGTCGACCGGAGTACCACTTAGGTCAGCATCTAGGTGTTTCGTATCCATTAGAGTACCAATGCTATCACATGAGGTCATACCATGTTTTTTAAGTATCTCTTAAGCATACTTAGCTTGGTTTATAAAGATACCATGAGGGGATTGGTGGATCTGAATTCCTAAAAAGAATTTTAGCTCCCCCATCATAGACATTTCAAACTTGTTGTGCATTAGTTTTGCAAATAATTTGGAAAGTTTTAGGTTCGTAGAACCAAAAATAGTGTCATCAACGTAAATTTGCACAAGCAATATGTCTTCCCCATGTTTAGTTATGAACAGAGTTGGATCAATAGAAAATTTTGAGAATCCTTTGGATACCAGAAAGTTAGAGAGTTCATCATACCACGCTCTTGGTTCTTGTTTGAGTCCATATAATGCCATCTTTAGATGGTAGACTTGGTCAGGATGATATGGGTCTACGAACCCATCTGGCTGGTTTACGTACACTTCTTCCTTCAGAGGTCCGTAAAGAAATGCTGTCTTGACGTCCATCTGGTATACTGGAAATGATTTATGGGCAGCATACGCAACAAATAAACGGACAGCTTCCAACCGAGCAACTGGTACAAATGACTCTTTGAAATCAATTCCTTCCTTTTGAGCATATCCTTTAGCTACAAGATGAGCTTTGTTGCGAATAACAATATTCTTCTCATCATGTTTGTTTTTCAAAATGCACTTCATGTTAATGACATTTTTGCAAAGTGGTCTGTCGACTAATTCCCGTACATCTAATCAATCAAACTGGTGAATTTCTTCCTACATCGCTTCAATCCATGCAGAATCAGCCATGGCTTCCTTAATGTTTTTCGGTTCGGTTTGACACGATGAGTGCGAACATATACATCTCGCCATCTGTTTCTAGCTGACGTCTTGTTCTAATTGATTAAGAAGGATTACCAATGACTTGTTCTAACGGATGATCTTTTGTCCAACGATGTTTAGAAGGATAGTGTTGATAGAATGTATGCATGTTTGATGAATCAACATGATGAGACGATGTATCCCCTCGTTCTTGTACTGGTGTACTAAAGACGTTGATAAATTTATCGTCATCAACTTGTATATTTTCTTTATTTGTTTCTACTTGAATAATGTTCTCATTTGCAGTGACAGTTGGTTCTTGACTTATAGTTACTGGTGTTGTTTGAATGTTCAATGGAGGTGAATCTGCAGCAACGGTTGTTGAAGTAGATAAAGTTGTGTGTTGGTGTTGACGTTTATTAGGAGCATCAGCAGCATGTACAACGGAAGACTTTGACACAACTAGAGTAGTTCCATTGAGTAATTCATCGATCATTAGACTAAATAGCAAATCCAGCTCATTTGACGTTGTTACTGTCTTAGCTGCTTAAGGAACATTTTCTTAACTTTAGGGATCGGGATTTAAAGTGTCATGTTTAATTGCCGTGGTTGGACATTGTGGAACGGGGTCAAAACTGATGTGATCTAACGCCATATGAGGCAATTCATCAAAGTTAACATGAATGGTTTCAACTATTATTCTTGTTCTCTTGTTAAATACCCTGTAAGCTCTTTACTGAGTAGAATACCCTACAAAAATACATGCATCACCTTTTCCCTTCATTTTATCAAGATTTTCACCATCTCTGACGATGTAGCAAAGAGAGCCAAAAATGTGAAAGAACTTAACAGACGGTTTCCGGCCATTGATGATGTGGTAAGGTGTTTTCTTATGTCGAGGAATTACGAGTGAACTGTTTTGAGTAAAACATGCGGTTGCAATTGCTTCAGCCTAGAAGAACAAAGGAACTTTAGCGGCGCTTATCATTGTTCGAGCAGCCTCAACAAGAGTACGGTTTCGTCTTTCGACAATGCCGTTTTGTTCAAGTGTTCGAGCAGTTGACGTTTCATGTCTTATGCCTTCTTTTGCAAAGTACGCATGAAGAGTTTTATTCAGAAATTCTGTGCCTTTGTCAGTTCAAATTGTTCTAACTTGAGCATGAAGTCCTCTTTGTACAAGTGTGAGGAATTCAATGAGAACTTCAGGTGTTTCGTCTTTGGACCTCAAGAAGTGAGTCTAAGTGTATCTGGAGTAGTCATCCTTAATTACAAGAACATATTTCTTTCCATTAATGCTTTCTACCCGCATGGGACCGCATAAATCCATGTGTAGAAGTTATAACCGTCTTTTTGAACTTGGGGTAGTCTTAGTGTGAAAAGACTTTCTTTTGGCTTTCCCCAACTCACAAGAAAAGCAAAGATGATCTTTGACGAATATTAATTTTAGAAGGCCAGTCACAATATTATTCTTTGAAAGCAAGTTGATGGTGTCGAAGTTTAGATGGGAGAGACGACGATGCCATAACCATGTTCAAGACGATGTTGCTTTAGCCATTAAGTAAATTAGATTAGGAGTAGATGTTTCTTAAAGAGTTATGGAATACATATCTGTTCCATGAGATCCTGTGAGAAGATCATTTCTCTTCAAATCACGGATGTAACATGTAGACTTCTGAAAAGCAACTTCCAAATCCGCATCACAGAATTGACCGACGGAGAATAAATTGTGATTTAGCCCTTCGACATAATAAACCCTTTTGATAGTTATAGTTCCTTGAACGAATTCTCCATAACCAAGAATCGGTGCAATTTGATCATTTCTAAACTTTACTGTGCCTAAAAATTTCTCCACAAAATTAGTTAGAAGTTTGAGATTTCCCGTCATGTGCTTTGAGTACCCAGAGTCGACGATGAACATAATTATCTTTACGAGTTGCAAAAGAATTAGAAGACAATGGAGTATTGGACAGAGTGGAACACCTAGGAGTCATAGGTTCCAAAATATTAGCAGTTCTAGATTCATTTCCTAGAGGCATACTAAGATTTGGGTTGACATTTCCTGCTGGGGACTGGTATGTGCTTAATTACTCATACCTTTTGCCTTTAAAAACATGCTTAAAAGACTAAAAACATACCAAGAATACATTGTATTTGTGTGTTTTGTATTTGTATTGTGCAGGTAACGGATATCTAAGAAAAGGACAAAAACGAAGCTAAAACGGACAAAACCGAGCACGGAAATGGAAAGAGCGTGAAAAGTCAAAAAGTCAAAGTCAACCAAAAAGTCAACCAAGTCAAGGTCAAAAGTCAAAGACGAAGCCAAACCGAAGAAATACTTAATGGACCAACCCGCACCCATCTAATGGTCCGGGTCATCCCATTAAGCATTTATGTACAAGACTTATAAGACTTAAGTCTTATAAAAGCCCAATCCCCTATTAAAACTATACCCGGACTAAACAAACCCACTTAACAGCCCACCAATATGGCTGTTAAGTTTGTTTCACCACAAGTCCCAAAAGGACTATCTATGCAATAACAATATACAAGTTGAGGGGCTGAAACTGCCAACTTCCTTATACCTTTGACACCACAGGACCTTCTATGCAATCAAACCATACAAGTTTAGGGGCCAAATCTATCAAAACCCCAAACCTTCACCACTGTATCACTAAAACAGTAATACAAATGAAAAATCCATCTTCGCGCCCTTTTTGCCTAAATAGGGCCTTCTTCCTCTCCCCCCTGCAACATAAGACAAAACCATCACCATCCCTCAACCCCACTTCACATGGGTTCAATGCCACCTTGGCAATCCTCTTAAACCCCATTCGTTCAAGGTTAAAGATAAAAAAAATTAATGGTTGAGATTGAAGGGATTGGGCACCAAGCAAAATGAAGGGCTTTGATGAACTTTGGGACTTACTCACATAAGAAACACAACCTCCTGGCTCACTCATAGAAGTAGCACAATGAAGACCCCAAGACTCTTAGCTTTTTAGTATAAATAGGGTCTTTGTAAGCTGTTTAGAGGCATCTAACTTAGTGTTTTACAACTTATTGTAGTGGTAGTTAGCTTATTTATCAAAGTCTTGTAACCTTTTTTATGAATTAATGAAATTTCAAGTTTTAGCTTAAAATCTGTTTTCCTTAAATTTGTGTTCAAAAGTTATCAAAATTGTTTAATAAGTTGTCACAAGCTCTTATTTGAGCTTTTATATTATCTGTCTTCATAAAAGCTTTTAAAACTATTAAGTGTTTAAGAAGATTCACCAAAAAAAAATCCACCCCTCACTTACCTCAACTTATTTGGGATGATAAGCCAAATTTGGATGGGCTTATGAACACTACTAGCTTGTCTTTGATAAGCTAAAGCTTGTAGATCAGCTCTTTGGAGCTTATTTGCCCTATTTTGAGCAAGGGCTCTTGTAAGTTCTTCATTTTCAAATTTTAGCTAATGTTACTGTAGAATTGTTTAATTTGATTATTCTGCCTTATTTGTTCTTATTTTCTGCTGTCAAATACTTATTTATGTTGTTATTTGCATCTTGAAGTTAGCTTGTTGTTTATTTCCTCTTAGTTCATGCTTTTATATAATTCTGTCTTTTATAGCCTTAATACTGCTTAATCTTTGTTGCTTATTTTTAGTGCTTAATCTTGTGTTATTATTGCTTCTTATTGGTTAATATTCATTGTTGGATATCTATGCTTAATACCCTTAGCTTAAATCTTTAAAAATCATGTTAAAAATGGAAAAGCAATTCTTAAAGGGGTGTTTGGTTTAAGAACCAAAGTGGGCCAAATTGGTTGAAAAACTGTTTTGGGTCATTAAACCAAACTTGTCAAGTTTTTTAAGTTGATTTAAGATGTTTTAAAAGTTTTCAAAGTGTAAAATCAAGTTTTAAGAGTTGAGCTATAAGTCCTTTTAAACTGTGGTTCTTGAAATTTTTTAAACTGTTTATATTGGATAATAGTTCAAAAAGATGTTTTGAGGTTTGGTTTATATTTCATTTTGAGTTTAAATGCAGTAGGATTAGAGTAGTTCAAGTGTGCAATTGTGGTAGAGTTTTTGTCTAAAATCTGTCAAGTCTAGTTTTAAGTCTTAAAAAGTCATCTTTTCAATCTAAAAAATAGATAAGATTAAGTAGGTTTTAGATTCTAAATTTATCTGCATAAGTAGTTTGTAGTGTGTAATTTATCTGTTTTAACTTATCTTGTAGCGTAAACTTAAATTTCTAGCTTAAACTTAGGTCTGAACCAAACCATTTGTCTTTTTATAGAAAACCAAAAAAAGTAGGACTTTGAGTGAACATCCATTTTCATAAGCATTTTTCATAGCGCAGTTGAGTTTCAAACTCCTTTTTCTTTGCTGGTTTAAAAAGCTTGTTGGACAAGCTTTTCAGTAGTATAAGCCACTTAGCCATAAGGATTCATTTCTTAGCTTAAAAATAAGCTAGAAAGCCCCTTCTTGGTTGTTTGGCCAACTGTTTTGGCCATTTATCTTATTGGCTTTTTAGTGCTTTTCTGGTTGTTTCCTTTGCTTATACTTGTTCTTATTTGCTTATTAGGTATAGTTTATCAGATGCATTAGCTTATTTTTCTTTTCCATGTGCTTATTTAGTCTGAAAATGCTTAACAGTTTAAACCATTTAGTCTTACTGTAAAAAAGCTAATCTGTCATTTTCTTTTGCTTATTTCGGGCTTATTTTTAAGTTTTAAAAATTTTGTTTTCACAAAAGTTGCTGGTTTACAGCTTATTTATAAGCTGTGTAAAAAAGTTTTTAAAAAAAAAGCAAAAAGGGAAGGTGGAAGTCCAAGGTGAGCAAGGCTCGAACCTTGGACCTCAACACCCTCAACCTTTCACACCACACACTCAAACCATCTGCCCTTGGGACTTCTTTGGTATAACTTTGTAATGTTAATTATTTATAGTCATTTCTAGCTCTTTTTCATATTAAAAGCCATAGCTTATTTTTGCTCTTTCGTAGCTTATTTGATAAGTTGGCTTATCCAGCTTATTTTTCCTAGGATCTTCATAGCATTTAGGACTTTTGTGCATTTTTTAGATTTTTTCATAAGTGTTTAATATTTTTAATTAATTTTCTTTTTCGAAATTTTTGAAAAGTCATTTAAAATTAGTAAATTCATTCAGAAAATTACAAAAAAATAGTTTTTCATTTTAGAAATAATATTTTGAGGTTTACAAAGTTTAAAATCAGTTTCATCATCTTTAGAAATTAAATTTTAATTTTAGCTTTTTTAATTTATGTTTAGAAATTAGTTTTAAGTTATAAAAAGTAATTAAAAATAGTTTTCTTAGTTATTATCATATTTTAGACTTTTCTAAAGTAGAAAATCATTTTTTGGAATTTTTAGGTATTAATTTGTAATTTTCTAGAATTTTAAATATATTAAATAGGTTTTTAATTCATAAAAAATTATTAAAAAGTCAAAAAAATTAAAAAAATTTTAAATTCTTTTTAGAAAAAATATTCCTTTTATACATTTTTTAGAGGTTTAGAAACTAAGTTTGCATTTTTAGGGTTAATTTTGATTTAGTTGATAATTTAGACGCGTTTTTAGATTCCCGATAATTGATTTCTTTGTTAATTGCCTTAGTTGTTAGAATAGAATGCCTTATTTGTCTTTCCCGTAGATTTAGAAATCAAATCCAATCAAATCTTGCTCCATTCAAACATCAAATATCAAACCGACTTTCGACTCTTAAATTTGCACTCCTCGTTGGAAAAAACGACCCGGGAATATCATATACTACTCGGATTTTATTGATTTTCTTTCTTTAAACCTTTTCAAGGGTCACTTGATTTGGTTTGGTTAATATAAGTAGTATATTATATATATATATTATTTATATATACCTAAAGCAAGAAGTCAGGGACTTAGGTTTCCATTTGTATCCGGGTGGTCTAAACTTAGGGTACCACCAACTGCATGTCTTGCTAACTTGCTCATATATCTTCCTAATTATGTTTCTAGGTTTCTTGATAGTGGAGTCTGTTGCAACTGTTTTCATATGGGATGTTGCAACAGATTGGTACACAGTTTGCTTGGGTTCTCTAGTACTAATAAGCACAGCAATTGGCTGTCTAGTCATAGAATTAACGCCATTAATATAATGAAGAACACACAAATCATGATTGTCATTTAGCACACATTTTCCACAAGTAACACAAACAAAGTTTAAATTCGAGGTCTTAGCATTCAAACTGTCATTGCACGCATTTACAGACGTTTTATTATTTGAAAACTTAAAATTCCTACGGTGTTCTTCTACTTCTTGCTTCTTCCCTTGACTATTGTTAGGCATGACTCTATCTCCCATTAGATTGCTCTTAAGCTGTGGTCTGCTAACACTAGTAGTGGGAATTACTCTTGTAGAATAGGACACGCGTTTGTTAGTTTTCATAATATCTTGAGGCAACTGTAGTGTTCTAGTTTGATTTGGCTCTGTGTGAACTTTATACATTCCTGGAGCAATCACATTTGTGTTCTTTAAAACTAACTTGATATTCTGAGGCAAAATCTGTGCAGTGACTGGTTTTGAGAAATCATTTGACAAATTATTTTTCATAACTGACTTTGACTTTAAAAAATCTTTCTTTTCAAGAGAATCTGAAAAAATAGTCGGTTTTCCTAAAACTGATTGTCTTTGACTTTTAAAAGCATTCAGTTGTTGAATAACTGATGAATTTTCAAACTTAATTTCCACATATTTTCCTTTCATCTTATCAATGAGTTTCTTCAACTCACTTATTGCAATTCCTTTGTCTTGTAATTGAGCTTTCAAGTTTTGAATTTCAAAGTATTGTTCACGTTCTTTTAGAAATACATTCGACTGATTTTCTTTGAAAGATTTGTAATTTTTTATTTTTTCTTTACATTGTTGTAAATCAAGTTCAAGATTAATCGCATGTTCTACTTTTTGAAAGCTCTTTTTCAAGACGTTCATATTTTTCCAAAGTTTCTAGATAATCACATTGCAAATTAGTAACTTCATCTAGATCAGTGTACACACCAAGTATTGCATTCATGTGATCAGCATAGTAATATTCCCTTGATAGTCAGTCGATTTCATTCAAAAACTGTATTTTTTGAGTGTCTAGTTAAGATTTGAGAGAGTCTACTTCATGTTTAAGAGAATTAAAGAATCTCAAATCAGCAACCATTTCCTCTTTCAAACACAAGTGAAATTTTTCTAAGTCAGCATTGATTCTTCTAATTTAGGGGCAAAAATTTCCTTTGATTGTGGTTTGAATGAATGGATCTATGTGACCAAAATATGTTCTTTTAGCGATTGTTTATTTGCAACGTTCTACACCATCAAAAATCGTGTCAACACTTCTTTTAATTTTGAAAAGTATTTTAGAGCTTTTACACTTTTGATCCCATGGAATGCATTCATCTATTCGTTTTTCTAACAAAGTTGTTTGTTTATTAAAAGACTCTTTGAAAATTTCATTATTAGCAGATGTGTGACTCATATTTGACGCTTTTGAAAAATATTGTTGTTCAGGTTACTTTTCACGTTGTGGAAGAACAAATCATATAGGTTATTCAACTGATCATAATCAAAAGGTCTGATTAAATCGCTTAATTTCGATCAACTTTCTTTGTCAAGACGAATCGATTCGTCAAATTCAGGGGCTAACATTAAAGAAAGATTATCATTATAGCAACCTATATCATACAGATGAGGATTCG
>BQNB010060415.1:0-36934 GCA_026074375.1 Tanacetum coccineum
TTAACTCAATCATATTGGATTGAGGCAATGCAAGAAGAGCTTCATGAATTCAAACATATTGAAGTATGAAAACTTGTTCCTCCTCAATGGATTTATAAGGTGAAATTGGATGAATTGGGAGGAATCTTAAAAAACAAGGCTAGGGTGGTAGCTCGTGGATACCGTCAGGAAGAGGGAATTAATTTTGAAGAATCCTTTGCTCCCGTGGCTAGACTATAGGCAGTTTGGATATTTCTCGCGTTTGCTGCTCATATGAATATGATCGTCTACCAGATGGATGTGAAGACGACATTTTTAAATGGTATTTTGCGTAAAGAAGTCTACGTTAGCCAACCGAACGGCTTTGTGGATCCCAACAATCTTATCACGTGTACAGACTAAAGAAGGCTCTATATGGGTTAAAACAGGCTCCACGCGCGTGGTATGATCTATTGTCATCGTTTCTGTTATCCTAAGGATTCTCCAAAGGCACGGTTGATCCCACATTGTTCATAAGCAAAAAAGGCAAAGATATCCTCTTGGTACAAATCTATGTTGATGATATTATTTTTGCTTCTACTACTACTGAACTCTGTGATAATCGTAAAAAATGTGGTTCAAAATTCAAGAAGTCGATGAGGCAAAATATCATTTTGTTTCTAGGAAACACAGATTTCTCAAAGTCCTAAAGAGGCATCCTTTTTAAGACAGTCAAAATATTCTCTTGAATCTTTGAAAATAATATAAATGGAATTTTGTGACCCATTGATACTCTAATGGAGAGAAATCCAAACTGGATGAGGAACTGGAAAGGGGAAAGCCATTGACCCAACACATTATCGATTATGAAGGCACCCCGATTGGGTGTATCTTACATCCAGTCGGACCAGACATGGGTATATGCTTTAATGTATGTGTGCTGGGTATCAGGCTCATCCTTACCGAAAAGCACCTTCACGCTTTCAAAAGAATCTTTTGATATCTAAAGAGGAACTGTAATCGGGATTATGGATACAAAGAATTCTGCTATTGCACTACACAGCTTCTACAATGCTGAACACACTGGTTATCAAGATACCAGACGGATACATCTAGAGTATGCAATTGTTTGGGATGACAACTAGTTAGCTGGTCATCAAAAAGTCAAAAAAAGCCTCAATATCCAATATAGAAGCAGAATATTTACCTTATTCCGGCTGTATGTGCTCAAGTCCTCAGGATGAAACACAACTAACTCGACTATGGCCTTAGATTTCAACAAAATTCCATGTATATAGTTGGATAGATAAAAAGTGTTATTGCCTATGCTGCAACAATGTTCAACATTCTCAATCAAGAGCATAACAACATCAGATATGTTAGCCTAAAAAATTGAGTCGAACAAGGAAGTTACGTTCATTAAAGAATATTAGGAATCCTCGGTCATTCAATTATGTAACTTGTAATAACTAGAAAAAGAAACCGGGGCACGTTTAGTAAGCTAATAATGTATGAGTTGCGGGTTTAAGTCAAAGAAAATCCTCGAGCCCGGTCCGAGTCAAAGCCTTACACCCCTTAGTATTATGTTATGGGTATATGAAACCCATTTTTTCCACCATGGAGAAAGGGTGTTTGGTTTGTTTATTATCTACAAGCAATAATACATCTTCCATTTTCTCTCTGCTTGTTTCTCTCCTAACTTCTCTCTAACTTCTTCAATCTTTCTTCCTATTTTCTTCTTGATTACGTCTGTACAAGATGTCGAAGTGAAGTATTTTCGAGTTCTAACATTTGGTATCAAGCTTGGGTTAGATTCGTGATTGTTTTGTGGTTAATAAGCTAGATTTTGTGGCTTATTTTGTCAAAAACCCTACGGCTCAAAGGGTTTTTGGCTTAGTGGTTTGTTAATATTCTACTTTCCTCGTTCTACTCATTAAATAGCTTATTATGTTACCATCTCATGTGCTAAATAAGCTCCAAGATTTTTTTTGGAATATAATAAGCATATAAGGTTCGGGCTTATTTGTTTGTTCTAATGCGGTTATGTCTTTGTTCTTAAAGATTCACAAAGCAATCGTGTTATTTTGTTGGTTTAATACTTCTCAAGTACTTTAGTTTTTGAACCCTTTAGACAATTTGAGAATTTAAGTACATAATTTGGGATTTTTTGTGCATATTTCATTGCTATAAGTTTTTCTTGTGGCGGTTTGATTTTAAGATTCATAGTTTATTGTGGCGGTTTGAAGTTAAGAAAGTGACATTTTTGTTTGTTTGCCAAGGCTGTACAAGAAAACAAAGGGAAAGAAAGTGACTTGTACTTGTTTTTTTAACTAATACTAGTGGCGGTTTGATTAAAATAGACAACGGTTTGAGTTTTCTTTTCATAGCGGTTTATACCAAACAGCTACATAGCGGTTTGATACAGGTACAAACGAAGAAAATTTTCTAAGGTCAAAAATGAAACGTTACTATGGCTAAAAAATTTCTACGTAGCGGTTTGACAATTCTGTACCAGTAGCGGTTTGATCATCAGTGGCTATAGCGGTTTGATTTGAATGCCAGCGGTTTGGTATTTTATTAATTGGCAGCGGTTTGTCCTCAAAGCCTGACAGCGGTTTGATCCAATATTTGCCAGCGGTTTGATCTAAGTTTTGACAGCGGTTTGAACCTTATGTTGCCAGCGGTTTGCTAAAATTTGTGGTGGTGGTTTGCTTAATTTCACAGTACCGAAACTCATTTTCAGTTAACCCAATTTCGATGATTCATTTTCGGTAACAGGCCATTTTCGATGAACTTCAATTTTGGACATAACGAACTTTAGACTTGAAACGACAATTAATTAACATTCACAAACCAAGAACCACAATCACAATCAAGGACTTAAAAGACAATTAATTCATACTTAAACCAACCTTAATCTAAATCAATTTACATTCACGGTTTTCTATTTGATATTGTTAAAATACCCGGAATGAACTTCAATTCTTTTCTCGGTTTCAATCATAGACTTGTAAATTCCCGTGGACGTTAATTGTATTCAGTTTACCACAACTTCAATCACAACACATCTACTTAAGATCCTTCAACCATTTTCACTTCATAATTCAACAATCATTCATCATGGCTACTCCAATTTTAACTTCCACAACCGACAGTCAAATGCATAACAACATCATGGCAGCTGGTTTAAGGGATCGTCCACCAATGCTTGCAACGGGAAGATATACACAATGGCAATCATGTTTCTTACGATACATTGATACAAGACCAAATGGTGATGCCTTAAAGAAAGGCATTCTCGAAGGTCCTTACACTCCTTCTACTGTCATAATTCCAGCTGTACCTGCAACAAAAAATTCTCTAACAGTTCCTGAACGAACAACGGTTGAGACAATCCTGAATATGTCTCCTGAAAACAAACACATTTTGTGAATCATAAAAATAAGCTATGTTCATTTGCTTATTACTGGAATTTGGGAGATGAAAAATATACTTAACTGTTGATGCATGCAAGTTAGCTCATGAAATGTGGGAAGCTATTGAAAGGCTATAACAAGGTGAATCCCTCAACATTCAAGATGTCAAGACTAACTTATTTTGGGAGTTTGGAAAATTCACCTCTCACAATGGAGAAACAATGGAGTCATACTACACAAGGTTTTACAAGATGATGAATGACATCGATACGAAACAACTTGACAGTTGCTACGATGCAAGTCAATGTTCAATTTCTCCAACAACTTCAACTAGAATGGTCAAGGTTTGTAACAATTGTCAAGCAACAACACAAATTAGATGAAGTTTCATATCATAATCTCTTTGACATTCTGAAACAATATCAAAAGGAAGTTAATGAAATTCGTGAAAGAATGGCCAAGAATGCTAACCCATTAGCACTTTTTGCTACTAGCAAAAACCACATCCAGATCTTAGTATCAAAACATCAAAAGTCTCCACAAATCATATGCACCAATAACATCAAAAGAACTCACTTCCAACCAGATCTCATGCCACTACAAGACACAAAGTCAAAGAAATAGCCAAACCAATCACAACCTCCATCTGAGTCCAGCTTCTGAAGAAGATAGTGGATCCTGAACAAGCATTAGATATGACAAGGAAATGCAGAAAAATTTGGCACTCATTGCATAAGTAATTTCAAGAAGATCTACAAATCTATCCAACAACAACCCTCAATACTGTCCTCAAACACCAGAAACAAAATGTGGTTACTACTCCAAGATCAAGTAATGACAATCAACTGAACAGTTTGGGAATCAAAGGACAATGACTGTTGCTGGGGCTAAGGAGACTGTAGGCAGTCAGGTAGTGCAGCAGCTGGGATATAGTGTTTCGACTGCAAGGAATTTGGCCATTTTGCTAAGGAATGCAGGAAGCCAAAAAGGGTTAAAGACTCCAGGTATCACAAAGAAAAGATGTTGCTGTGCAAACAAGCTGGGAAAGGTGTTCAATTACAAGCAGAGCAATCTGATTGGCTAGCAGACACGGATGAAGAGATTGATAAAAAAGAATTGGAAGCACATTACAGCTACATGGCAAAGATCCAGGAGGTTCCTACAACAGACTCAGGAACTGATTCTGATCCATTGGAACAGGTATAATACGATGTTGGATATAATGTGTTTGCCAATGAAATACAACATTCTGAGCAACCTGAATCCATTAATAACACATGTGTAGTGGAAACGGGTGATAGTAATGTCATTCCTGATTCACTAATATGTGTGATAATGATATTCAGAATGATCAAAATGCTGTAGAATGTGATGATGAGCGTGTTGCGCTTGCTAATTTAATTGCAAATTTAAAACTTGATGTTGATGAAAATAAAAAGATTCAAAAGCAATTAAAGAAAGCAAACACAACACTTTCTTATGAATTAACTGAGTGCAAATCTATTCTTGCGAAAACTAGTAGAACACTGGGAGAAATCTAAAGAAATACGGGTATAGTTGTCAAGTTGCACGTCCAAAATAAACAGACTGAGTTTGATGAGTTACAAGACCCTAAATGACCGTACTGTTGACTATGAGAAACTTGAACATAAGTTAAATGAAACTCTAGGACTATTAGCTCAAAAATACATTGACATAAAAGAAGGTTTAAAACTTAAAGCCTACGAAATTTTAGTTGTCCAAGAGAAATACGATGAGTTAGTCAAACAGAGTCTTTTAACAAAGTCACATTACGAAGGTCTTGTCAAAGAAAAAACAAAGGTAATAACGGATTTGAAACTTAAGGAAGAAAAGGATATTGACAAAATGATTTCAATGGAAAAGCAATTAAAGTTTTTGAATGAAATTGTTTACAAAAGGAGTCAATCAATCCAAACCATTCATATGTTAGCACCCAAATGCCCAACATTTAATGGAAGACCTACCTTTTCAAATCCTATGTACCTCAAAAAGGCTTAATATGAGAAACCATGTTTGTATGAGATCCCACATGACCAATTTGATCCTGCAAACAGACTCGTCCCTGATAAGGAAGAGACACTAACTCTTGAAATAGAGAGTCTAGCAAAATTGAATAAAGACTTAATGCGGCCTTATGACTACACAAAGTTAAATAGTCTTTATGAAATTTTCAATCCCCCAACACAGGAATATCTTGTTCAATTAGCACATGCAAATAAAGTAAGGAAGAAAATGTGGAGAAAATCTTTTGTGAAAACGAAACCAAATATTTTCAAAAACATCGATTTCTTACCTGTTTCCAAATCAATAAGTAAAAGTAGACAAGCATATAAATGTTCATGAACCGAAAAAAAAAAAAGAAAAAAAAAAATAACATAAATCATCTTAGAAGAACTTGTCGATCAAGATTGGGGTGAAACATTCACAAGATCATTTTCGTGGCACCAACTGCACATGATATGGAAATCCTAATTAAGACATGTTTGATGCCTCTTGCCTTAAAGACACAGAATGATATGTTTCGCCATTTGTTCCTGAACTTAAAGCAATGAAATCATGCTACTTTTAAAGTACGTTGAATCCCTTGAAAAAGAGATTGACGAACTTGAATATGATAAAGCTGAATTTTACAAACATTATGATATCCCTCTAGCACGAATGTGTGTCTAATGATGTTTCTGTGTTCTTATTTGCAATCGATAACTGATTTAGATGCTCACACTTAATTGCAAAGCTATATCTTCATAAAGTCAAGAATGTGCAATGTCTTGCACAAAAGCTTTCGAAACCCAAACTGGAATATGTAAGTAAGAAGTTTTACATTGAGCTTTTACGAAGTTTTGCTAAATTAGAAAAACACTCAATTTCTCTTGAACTCGCTTTACAACAATGTCAAGAACAAATGAAAAATAACGCAGTTTGCAAAGAAAAAGCTTCAAATATATTTCAAAAAGAACGTGAACAATATTTTGAAATACAAGATTTGAAAGCTCAACTGCAAGAGAAAACATTGCAATTAAGTGAGAAAAACAAACACAATGAAAAATGCAAAGGAAAAATAAGTTGAAACTAAGTTTGATAAACCATCTGTTGTTCGACAACCTAATGCTCAAAGAATTCCAAAATTATCAGTTTTTGGAAAACTGGCTCCTTTTTTCAGACTCTCTTGAGAGGAAAAAATTTTCAAAGAAAAAGTCGGTTCCAAAAACTAATGATTCATAGGGTTTATCAAAAACAGTCACTTCACAGAATTTGCCTCATACAGTAAAGCAAGCTGTAAGAAAAACAAATGTGATTAAACCAGGCATGTATCGAATTGACACTAGGACAACACAAACTAGAGCACCACATTTGCCTCAGAATTATAGAATAACAATCCTCTCGTGTTACACTACATGAGTAACTCACAGAACTAAAGTTACGAGACCACCGCCTAGGAGCAAACAAACTGAAAGATAATGTACGTGCCAAACACTATTCAAGTGAAGTTTAGGAAGACTGAAGTAGAAGACCGCATAGGCAAAAAATTTTTTATTTCTAGATTTCTAATAAAACAAAGTCTGTAATTGGCGTACGTATGACAGTTTAAATGCAAAAATTTCAAAAGTTAATGTTGTTTGTGCTACTTGTGGAAAATGTGTGTTTAATTTGAATCATGATTCTTGTGTTTATAAATTCTTGAATGACGTGAATGCTAGAACTAAGAAGCCTGACGTAGTGCCTATTAGTACTAGAAAACCCAAAAGTCAAACGAACAAATCTGTTGCAACACCCCTAAGAAAACAGTTGCATCTGATTCCACTATTACAAAATCCAAGAGTTACTATAGTATGCTATATGCGAAAACAAGTAAGGCATGGAAATGGTGGAAAGAACAACAATGTCCATCAGGATATAAATAGGTTTCCTAAGACAAAAATGACATGGGTAACCAAAAGTTAGGAATGAAGATTTGGAAAAGAGAGTTAGTTTTGCCATAGATAATGCATCTAGGATAACTAATGTCTTGAAACTCACATATACTTTAGGATCCAATTTGTCAAGTATTCCATCGTCCTCTAATTCTATTGCAGATTGTTCAACTCATCCTATTCATTGTTGACTCTGGATGCACAAAGCACATGACAGGCAATCTATCGCTGTTGTGCAATTTTGTTGAAAAATATATGGGTACTATTCATTTTGGCAATGATCAATTTGCTCCAATTCTTGGTTATGGAGATTTGGTTCAAGGAAATATCACGATCAACAAGGTTTATTACATCGAAGGCCTCCATCACAATCTCATCCGGTTGGTTAATTTTGTAACGCGGATATAGATGGTTCTGTTTCGGAAATCTACGTGTTTCGATAGAATCTCTTTAGGGAAACGATTTTACTCATCGGTAATCATAAGATCCTGATCTCTAGACAATTTTCTCTATAAGAAATAACCATCCTCAACTCAATACTGTCACATGCTAAAGCCTCACCAACTCAAGCATGGTTATGGCATCGAAGACTTTCTCATCTTAACTTCGACTACATCAACTTGCTTTCAAAGAAGGATGTCGTGATTGGTTTGCCAAATTTGAAATACGTCAAGGATCACTAAGTTCCTCTATGTGAATGACTACATCAACTTGCTTTCAAATAAGGTTGTCATGATTGGTTTACCAAAACTAAAATATGCCAAGGATAAACAATGTTCCTCTTGTGAAGTGAGTAAAGCAAAAAGAAGTTCATTCAGACTAAAGGCTATTCCAAGTTCAAAAGGATGGCTAAATTTACTTCATATGGACTTATGTGGTCCAATGCGGGTTGCTAGCATAAATGGGAAGAAATATATTCTGGTAATTATAGACGAATACTCCAGATATACTTGGACTCTATTTCTAAGATCCAAGGATGAAACACCAGAAGATCTAAAAGATTTTAAAGAAGAAGGAATTGAGCATCAAACTTCTACTCCTCGAACACCTGAATAGAACAACATTGTCGAAAGAAAAAAACGTACTCTAGTTGAGGCTGCTCGAACAATGCTCTTAGCTTCTAAACTTCCTTTGTTCTTTTGGGCTAAAGCAATTGCAACCGCATGCTATACTCAAAACAGATCTATCATCATCCCGACACATAAGAAAATGGCATATCACATCATCAATGACAGGAAACCTTCAATTAAACACCTTCACATCTTTGGTTGCACTTGTTACCTAACCAGAGATGGTGAAAATCATGACAAGATAAAAGAAAAAGGGGATCCGTGCATTCTGGTGGGATACTCCACTCAGTCTAAGGGATATCAAGTTTACAACAAGAGAACCCGGTTGATAGTTGAATCCATACATCTTAGATTTGATGAGATCAAAGAGATGTCTAAGACGTTTGTTGATAATGACACTTCAGGCCTCGTTCCCCAATGATAAAAGGCGTCAGATTATGACAACTCTGGCCCCGTCCCCTAACTACAACATGTTTCTCCTTCAGCAGATACAACAACTCCATCACAACAAGAGTTGGATCTTCTTTTTGGTCCTTTGTATGATGAATTTTTCAATGCAGGTACTTCAAGTGTCAACAAGTCTTATTCTCCCACCGATAATTCTAAACAACAAGACACACCACCTACAACGAATAATCCATCCTCAACAGAACCAACAACTCCATCTACAAATGTTCATGCTGAGGAAAACAACAATAATCAAGCAGAAAATATACAGGTTCAACAAGATGAATTTATCAATCCTTTCTGTAGACCGGTACGAGAAATTGCTGAGTCTTCCTCAAGCAATATTGATAATTTAAATATGCATACCTTCTATCAACCACACGATTCCGAATACTGAGGGACAAAAGATCACCCGTTATCTCAAGTTCATGGAAATCCATCCAAGCCAGTTCAAACAAGATGACAACTTGCAACCGATCCTGAAATGTGTATGTTTACACTCACCATGAGTACTACTGAACTGAAAACCATTAAGGTGGCAATGGCTGATTCTGCATGAATAGAGGCAATGCAGGAAGAGCTTCATCAGTTTGACATACTCTAAGTCTAGAAACTCATTGACAAACCCTATGGCAAGAACGTAATAAAGCTAAAGTGGTTATGAAAGAACAAAAAGGATGAAGACCAAACTGTATTCGCAATAAGGCACAACATGTAGGTAAGGGTTATGCTCAGGAAGAAGGTATTGATTTCGAGGAATCATTTTCTCATGTTACTCGCTTAGAAGCTGTTCAGATTTTCATCGCATATGATGCACACAAGTCTTTTTCAATTTATCAGATGGGCGTGAAAACGACATTTCTTAATGGTCCACTGAAGGAGGAGGTTTATGTTGCACAACCAGATGGGTTCGTTGATCCTGATCGTCCAGAAAAAGTTTACCATCTAAGGAAAGCTCTATATGGATTGAAGCAAGCTCCGAGAGCCTGGTATGATGAACTCTTAAATTTCTTGATGTATAAAGGTTTTGCTAAAGGTACCATTGACCTTACTCAATGTATGATTAAATACGGGGAGGACATTCTACTTGTGTAAATTTACGTCGATGACATTATTTTCGGGTCTACAAACCTTAAATTTTCTAAACGATTTGAAAAATTAATGCACAGTAGGTTTGAGATGTCCTTAATGGGGGAAATGAAATTATTTTTAGGACTTCAGATCCACCAATCCCCATGAGATATCTTTATCAATCAGGCCATGTACGCTTTAAAGATACTTAAAAAACATGGTATGGAAAAAGGTCAAAGCATTGGTACACCAATGGCTATGAAACCTAAACTGGATGCAGACTTGAGTGGAAAACTTGTATACCAAACAGACTATCATAGCAAAATCAGGTCACTCAGGTATCTGACATCTAGTAGACGAGACATAATGCAACCAGTATGTTATTGTGCAAGGTATCAAGCAAGACCGATTAAAAAACACCTAAAAGTGGTTAAAAGAATCTTTCGATACTTAAGGGGTACCATTAACATGGGACTCTGGTATCCAAAGGATTCTGGCTTTGAACTTACAGCTTTTTCAGATGCCTACCTTGCCGGATGTATTGATACTCAGAAAATCTCTTTTGGAGGAATACAGTTCCTAGGTGATAAGTTAGTCAGCTGGATGTCAGAGAAGCAGTACTATACTGCAATGTCATCAGCAGAAGCATAATACATGGCATTATTTGCAAGTTGTGCTCAAGTAATGTAGATGAGGATGCAACTTAAGGATTATGGCTTCAACTACAACAAAATACAATTGTATTGCGACTCTCAGTCAGCCATAACCATATCGTGCAACCCTGTGCAGCACTCCCGTACCAAGCATATCAATGTTCGCTACCATTTCATAAAGGAACATGTTGAAAGTGGTATAATTGAATTGTATTTTTTCAAAACTGAATACCAATTAGCTGATATGTTTACTAAAGCCTTACCCGAAGATAGGTTTCAGTATCTTGTCATACGAATTTGTAATGGGAAATGTTTGACTCCAGAACAAACTGGGTTCCTGGCAAACAAATCTGCTTGATATTTCATCAAACCTCGACTTGTAAATATTTTTAAGAAAATAAAAATACAAAAATATAAAACTTATAAAACAAAATACAAAAATATAAAATTTCAAAAAGCAAATAGAAAATCAGAAAATCAAAAAATTTCAAAAAATAATCTTCTCGACATGTCTCTTGGAATCGATAACATTTACGTACCTAGAAATGTTGATTAATATTGACACGGGTGTGTAAATGAAGTTCGAGCAAGAGTTTCAAATGCTTTCAAAACATGTCATTTCTATTTTTCTTTATGACTTGTAATCGCTCTTAGATTGCAACTCGGACCTTAAAGAAAGGAAAGTTTATCTTCAAATGTAACTTATCCTAACAACGAGAAAAGCAATTTTCTCGGACTTGAACAGTTTATACAAGACATTCAAAGTTTTGAGCTCAAGAAAGACAAGCGCAGTGAAACAAATAATAACGCTTATCCTTAGCATTAGAAGAGAAGTCTTCTAACATGATGTTTTTCAAAATATTGAACATAATTTTTCAAGAATTTCTCAATGACAATTCAAAATCTTTCAAAATTGTATGTTCAACACTCCATTCCTCATAAAGTTTTACAAGACAATTCTTCTACATTTGGTGTCATTTTCAAAATGAGTCAATGTTTGAGGAGGAGTTTTTCGAAAAATAAAGTTTTAATGATTTTGGATACATCATAACTTGACAATTTATGTATTCAAAACATTATCAAAAATCTCTTAATAACAAATTTGTAATAATGATGACTACTCAATATATTGTATGTTATAAGATGATTAAGTGTTTGAGCATAATTTTTAAAGAATTCTTCAATGACAATTCATAATCTTTCAAAATTGTGTGCTCAATAATGTTAACCCTCAATTTCATATTTATTTTACAACTTGGTATCATTTTTTTAGTGTCAAACATATGTAAAATTGAGGGGGAGCAAGAAGAAAAGTTCCACATAATTCATGCTGAAACAGTTTTCTCCACGGGATTTTCATGACAAATTTTAATCACAAGGTATTTCAAAAACTAAATGAATTAGTATTTAAAATAAGGGAAGAAATGTAATTAAATTGTGATCTAGAAAATAATACGTGATCCAAAGACTCAAGAGTGAAAAGTACTTTATACTCTTATCCAATGTGCAAAACACTTTCGTTGATCGATGCACGTGTGAAAAGGGAGTTTTTCCAAAAGATGAAACTTTCAAAGTGTCAAATGTTTTTCAAACACTTTGATTGATTTTCAAACTAGTTAAACTTAAACGTTTAATAACAAACCGCTGTCAACCGTTTATAACAAACTGCTATAAGTGAGTGACAAACACTAGCTAAACTTGATCCGGAGGTCGAGGAGGATTAAACAAGTAAAAAGCCATATTATTGATGATGAGAGAAAAAGGGAAAGATGTGTATGTGATGGAAGAGAGAACACACACACACCTTATGAAATAATACAATAATGAATCCTCACCCCTCCATGGAAGTATAAAGGAGGTATTTATAGTCCAAACACAACTAAACTATACTAATAAGTCTAATCTAGTCCCTGCGTGTTTGGCTATTTATGAACTGATGTAATTCCGTATAAGTCAACATATTTTAAGGCTAATAATGACACTCAGAAAATGGAAGTATCTTCTGCACATCACATTAGTTTTATAAAGTCCCAGTTTTACAATTCAATGAAATGTGACTAATGTTTCACAAATGCGTCTTTTTTAGTTTGACCAGCGCCAGAAGCAGCAGATTGGCAAACCAACAAGTGATGAGATGCAAAAAGAAGACCTTTTGAAAAAGTTCATGTATGAGGTAAATATCTCCTTCTGATATTATATCTTTGAGGAACACGAAAACTAATTTCGACTTTACAGTTTTTGTAGGCATATTTGTTAATGAAATATAAGTTTATTAATGATAAGTGTTAGTAATTTACATGTCATAATTAGCACTTTAACGTGCTTACTTAAAACTGCTCAGTTTCCCTAGAAATAAGCAAATACGCAGTTTCAATTCTCAGTTGGTAAATCTGCTTATGTAAGTAGGAAAAATTGATGCACATTTATAAACTTGATTTATAAAGGAATATAAATAACTTTAAGCAACTACTTATCTGATTTTTGAATCTGAATTTAATATGTGTTCATAGAGTCATGGTTTTAAGTAATCTAAAATAGTTTCCGAACACCGCTAAGTATCTTTACTTTATGAAGTTGTCAAATAGTTTCCTACAAAACTTAATACCAAACACAGGTTAACAATGTGGTTTTGGGATTGCATTTTGAAAATAAACTATGCATTTGGCAAAGTTTGTGTTCACAGTGTTTTTTAAACTGCTTTTTCAACACATATAGTATGTTTTTATCCAAACGTAATCAACATTTCACAAAAACATTGCGCAATCAAGAATTAGACACAACCCGTGTGCATCATACAGTTCTGAATGCCTCGTTATTTATATTACTCTCTCCGTCCATATTTATTGTATACGTTTTCTTTTTGAGTTGTCTCAAATTAATTGTTCACTTTCAATAATAGATAAAGAATTTATATTAAATTTATCATATTACCCTCACTTGAGGTTACTATTACAAACTTAAAAGAAGCTCTAAATTAATTAGTTAAAGGTAAAACTATAATTTTGCAAAAAGTAAGAAAGAGAAAAGTGTAATGATGATGTTTTTCTTAAGCTTTATATTTTTATATCGATGAACAATAATTTTAAGACAAAGATAATAATATTAAAAGGATAAAAAGAAAGAAATAAGAGGAAGGACCCGCTTATGTTAGAAAACTTCCTAAACACCGTATATTTTGCACAACCCCATAATAATATATTTATTCATTTTACTTAGATAACTTAATTATTGTTGCAATTGTAACTAACACATTACAATATCATTTATTTGTAGGAACATTCAACCTCAAGGTCCTGTGGCATTAATTGGTGGCTTCCGAAGCTGTTCTGTCCGAACGTGTTGGGAATATTACTTCCGATAAGGTATCGTGTTTATGATTAATTGTAATCATCTGTTTATGCTTAATTGTAATCATCATTTATTTATGGTATTTGAAATGCATATGTGATCCTTATTGTTGTTTATTTGATATGTTTAAAAGCTCTGATGGTCTATAGCTCATAACCCAAGAAAATAAGCTAATACAAACATCACGTTTTAATGCATTAGCTTTGTAGTGTCACACCCCGCCTAGGCGGAAACACGAGGCATAACATCATGGATATCATCACAACACAATGGTGTCAACAATAGAGAAAACTAAATGAAATAGATAAACAAATGAGACACAATGTGTCATGACAATATCTAACACAAGATAAAGGAGTCTTGCATTACGATTGCAAAGTCATACCACAAGGAAACATACTTCAAAAGTCTAAACAATCAAATAACAACCAAGTATCAAACAATTCAAATGGCATAAATAAAATTTCTAGGAGAATGACTCCGCATGCAAGCCTACGGTCTCACTAGCCACTCTTCCTAACTTCAACATCCTCAAGATGGTTACCTGAAAATGATGCTTAAAATGTCAACACAAAGGTTGGTGAGAGTCATAGGTTTATGACAAGAAAATCAAAGTTATAAACAATTATTGTGATTAATGCAAACATGGCAGGACAATTACTGTACTATCATACAAGCTAACATGCAAATGCAACCATAACGAGCATAGGAACATAATGTGTCCCTCGATCCAACAAGTATCAACACTTGGGTAGGAACGTTACCCCCGATCTATTAGAACCATCACTTCACATGGGTAGGAACGTTACCCCCGATCCAATATCACAACAAATAGGTAGGACGTTACCCCCGATCCAATAACACTTAAGCATTTAGCATGTAACATATAATAGCCACGTAAAGTCCATACACTTTAAAAATAAAGATACATAATCACAGTAATTAGAACATTTCAAGTCCATTTGCATCATTTCCATCCGAATTTAAAAGTGATGTGAAAAGAGGGACTATGAAACTCACCTGAATACTCAAACGCAGCTTTTAAATCTCAACACGCAACTATACAAATAAATAAACATGGTTACACAAACCTTTTAAATCCACAAGCATCATTTCCATCCCAATTTTAAAACAATGTAAAAAGAGGGACTATGAAACTCTCCTGATGCACAAGCAGCTTCCAAACAATATTAACTCGAGCTACACAATACAAACACAAACGTGTTACACGCGACCAAGCTAAAAGCTCAAGTCCATGTAGCACTCATATGATGGATTTCTAAGGGTTTAGTTAACCATCATGGGTCACCCCGACACCATGCCTAACTTTAACCATCTAATTAACACTTTACACTATCCACAAACAAATAACTCAGAATTGCAGAATTTTAGTGTCTCTATACGTACCCAAAAACCCTTACTTAAGATCTTCCTAAATTAATACCAAAAAATCACCCGGCAGATCATTTAAGAGTAAATTAACTACTTGATGATTCCCAAGTATTACATACAAGTTTAACTATCTCAAAAAAAATCACACTTCAAAATTGTCCTAAATTCGGATCTGATTGCACAACAAAATATATCACTTTAACTATCAACTTTAGACCTGCCTTTAAGAGGCTAACATTTACACAGATTATCCATAGACATTGGAATTAACAACTGTATAAGGGCTAAGCTTAATTTCCACTTTTAAGTATAGTTTTACCCTTACAAGACAGTCATGACATAAATTTGCCCCGTATTTACTGATCTGACAACTTTTAGTGTAACCAACATTTGAATGACTTCCCGACCTTAAAAACTTTCGTGGCTGGATTTTATGAAAAGTAGACTCGTTTGGCTTATTCATAGGCTCAAGAAACATATCAATACATATTTTTATCATCTAGATATCAGTCGTTGAACATGACCTAAAATTCTACTCAACCCAAAATCAAGTTTTAACGTAAATCTAACCTAACCAATTGCATGAACATGCATCTAATCTATCCCTAATCATTCTAGGATCATTAAATATCATTAATTTTCTATATTTTTATGAAAACCCTAGATCCATCATAGAAAGTGTTACATGAATGAACAAATCTAACAAAGACGAGCATACTTACCTTGATAGCTAGCTCCTAAACACAAACTCATGGATCCTTGTTTTTTAGGACTGAAAGTCGACACTAAAGGTTTCGGGGAGAAGGATTTTCGGCTAAATGAGGGTTTAAGGGGAAGGAATAGAGTTTGTTTCTTGGCCTTTGGGTGTAATCCTAAGGAGTTAGAAACCTAATCCAACTATAACTCCCCTGAGATAATGCATAAAACCCTTTTTAATACTCTTAAACCCCTAAAACCCAACAAAATCGATCGGCCACCCCCCTATAATTATATTTTTATATTTTTTATTTATTTATTAATTACCCTATTACTTACATTACTTTAAGTTTTTATAAAATCCTAAGCTAATTTGAGTAAATCTTTTCACTAAAACGCCACCTACTAGACTTTCTAAAATAACTTTTCATTTCACATTTCACTTTTTATTTATGGAAAGTTTACTGCAAACTTCCATATTTCACTCACGTGCTTTCTTTCCAATAACTTACACTTCTTATAAACGCTTAACTTTTAAACCCAAGAATTGACATAGCAATGCATGCAACACGTCTTTCATTTCCATTATCACCACACGTGAACAAATAGAATACTTAACACCAAACTTATTTGCACACAAAATAAGGTAATCATTTACCTCTAAAATGACATCAAGCACATATGTAAACCACTTCAACATACATATAGAACACATAGCACACAAGAAGCATACAAAATGGACACTTAGCCATTTCTAAAGGTATAAACTAACCTGCTCAAATCACGGTTGTCATAGTATCCCCTCATTATGAAAATCTCGTCCCAAGATTTAACTAGTTGGTTCAACAGCCCAATCAACAAATAACTGAGGATACTTAGACTTCATATAGTCTTCGCGTTCCCAAGTGAACTCAGGACCATGCTTTGAATTCCAACGAACTTTCATAAGTGGTATTCTACTACGTTTCAAACTCTTAACCTCACAATCCATAATTTCTACAGGTTCCTCAACAAAATGTAAAGTCTTGTCGATTTTGATTTCATTCAACGGCACATGCAAATTAGCATTCGCCAAACACTTCTTCAAATTTGACACATGGAATGTGTCATATACACCAATCAATTCCTCAGGCAATCTTAATCGATAAGCTACAGGGCTGATCCTCTCAAGGATCTCGAATAGTCCAACATATCTCGGTGCTAACTTACCCTTTTTCCCAAAACGCATCACACCTTTCTACGGTGACACTTTTAACAGCACACTCTCTCTAACCTCATACTCTGTCATCTTACGTCTACTGTCTGCATAACTCTTCTGACGATCTCTTGGCGCTTGGAGCTTCTCCTTTATAACCACTACTTTATCAGTCGTTTCCTACACCAATTCGGGTCCAATCAAACTACCTTCCCCAATTTTAGCCCATAACACGGGTGAGCTACATTTTCTTCCATATATAGTGCTTTGAACGGAGCACACTGAATGCTAGTGTGATAACTGTTGTTATAAGAGAACTCAGCTAACAGTAGGTGGACATCCCAACTACCACCAAAGTCTATCACACACACCCTTAACATATCCTCAAACGTCTGAATTGTACGCTCACTCTGTCCATCTATCTGAGGGTGATAAGTCGTGATCATATCCAATCGCGTTCCTAAGGCTTTCTGAAATATTTGCCAGAGTCATGATATAAACCGTGCATCACGATCCGAAATAATCGACACAAGAACTTCATGACACGCGACAATTTCATCGGTGTATAACCTCGCCAATTTCTCTGTACTATAATCTTTACGTATTGCCAGAAAATGCGCTGATTTGGTCAATCTATCAACTATAACCCATATCACATCGTACCCACTCCTTGTTCTAGGTAACTTTGTGATGAAGTACATGGTGATGTTTTCCCACTTCCATTCAGGTATCTCTGGTTGTTGTAATAAGCCCGAAGACCTTTGATGCTCAACCTTCACCTTTGCACAAGTTAAACACTCGCTAACATAGGTAGCAATATCCCTCTTTATTCTCGGCCACCAGTACATATCTCGAAGGTCATAGTACATCTTATCCGCTCCAGGATGTACGGAATACCTGGACTTATTAGCATCATCCATAATTACTGTTCTCACACCTCCTACTAACAGAACCCATATTCGATCCATAAAGTATAAATTTTTGTCTCCTTTCCTTTCCATCTACTGATCTAAATCATGTAACCTTTCAGCAAGTAAGTTCTCCTGATTGAATGCCTCACCCTGAGCTGCCAGTATTATTCCTTTTACTCCAGATTGAATAGTCATAGCCATTGCCCATACACGTTTAGGTTTCACCCATTCCTTCCTACTCAATGCATCAACCACCACGTTCGCTTTACCCGGATGATAATGAATTTTACATTCATAATCACTAAATCTTTATGCAATAAGACTCCCAAAATGACGACACCTAATGTATCCTTGCCCTTGTACCTTATTGACCTGAGAAAAACATGCTTTAAAACGTCAACATAAAGTTGGTGAATTCATATGTTTAAGTAATGTATAAAGTAGGACCATAAGATTTCAAAGTGTAAGACATGTAACACATACAATATCTCAAAATGTAATTATGAAATGCATTAAGCTCATGACAGTGAAGCTACAACATGTACGTATATGCAATTAATGCCAATAATGTGCCCGTGTAGATGTTCAACCCGCAACATCCAAATCCGACATGGTATACGTCCGTTATTTTGGTACCGCCGAAAATAGTGAGCGCTACTCACCCAAATGGGGATGTCAATCCCAAATAGATCTATTCATAACATTCGCGCTTACTACTGGTAATTAACTGTTCATGATTTATGGGCATAGTGGGTTATAGCTACTTAGGCAAACTCGTAATTTGTTTAAAGTGTACTTGCATCAAAATGTAAAACAATGCATGTTTCTCACCCCCAAAAGTTGTAATTCATTGTAGTAAGTGAATGAACTCACCACAAGTGAATGAATTGATTATATAAATCAAGTAAGTGAAATGTCTCGCGAAATCCGAATGCAACTTAATTAATTGTAAGCCGTATGAGTATAATGTATTTAATATAAATACAACGTCATAAGTTATAGAGTTACACCACCACCTAATAGTTTTTGTTTAATTTTAAAAGTCAAAACAATATTTAAATTGTACTCGTTAAATAAATGTCTATGTATTCATATTTATAAAATAAAATGTTATCTTTGTTCAACAATTGATTATTTGTTAATAATACACGATTTAATATTTTTGTTGATTATATAATGATATTATATAAAAAGTTTAATTATTTTATAAAATAATATTTATAAAGTTAAAAACGTATATAAATATTATATAAATGATACTACAATATTTCTTAAGGTTTTTATAGTCCAAACGGACCCAAAAACACTCGTAAACCAAATTTTCTATTTCTATCAGATTGTAATATTTTTATAAAAATATAGAAAATTATTTATAAAAATTAATTAACTGTTGTAATTTCTATTTATCCGAAATCTTTAAAAACTCATAACTTGCTCATGTTATCTCCGTTTCGCTTGTTCTTTATATGTATAAAATTGTGACGAGATAAACTATCCAAATAAAATACTCACAGATTTTATAAAAATTTATGCCAAAATAGTAAACTCAAAACAGTTTATAAAATCATTTTTATAACTTAAATCTTGCAAAACTCATAACTCCTTCGTTTTAATTCTGTTTTTAGAGTTCTTTATATGCACGATTTCCTATTGAGATGATCTATCATAATAGTAAAATATTTATATATTTTTACCAAATTCCAAACTGTACCAGTTTTTATAAAACTATTTTTATAAAAACACTTTTATATATTTAATTATCGTAATCTTGTAAAATTCATAACTTCTTCGTTATAGCTTCGTTTTTCGAGTTCTTTATATGCTTGGATTCCTTATGAAATATACTATCATAATAAAATACTTTTAGAATTTATAAAACTTTTAATTGTTACAGGATATTAAAAGACTCTGCTGATTTCTCTATTTCCTCCAGTGTGTGTGTCCAGCGCGATCAATCAATCAGATTAGAGACGAGAGATACGTCTGAACCCCATACAGAGATACACCCCACATCCATCACGTGAACACTGTTGTCTGACGCTCACTGTGATGTTAACAAATTACTTCCCCCTGTCTCCGAGATGTCCTAACTCTATACTACCGCACAAAGCTCCAGAAGCTACCCAGAGAACTCGAATTACAACGAGAGTAGCAATCCAGCTACTTAGTAGTTTATAGTGTTAGTTTGGTATAATTTCATCACCCGCTAGCTAAAATGTGATGCCCGCCTGCTCCTAAAAATATTGTGGAAGTACTGCGAATTCGACGTACAGAGACCTCCGGTAGCGCAAGACCACCTGATGTATGATGCTCGCAGGGCGCAAGCGACGTCGCTATGTTGTCTAGTGTAGTGGTAAGCAGAGTGACTCTTTTGATTCTGAGAGATGATGTGTAGTAGTAGTTGATGTTGTTAATGATTTATGATTTATTTGTCTTTTGTGTATAAGCATCTCAACTCTCCTTCTAGCGAGAGCTCTCTCTAGTTGTTTGTTAATCAATTGTGTTAGATGGCTGCTATATCGCGACAAGAGAAATGGAGAACATTCGAGTATCATCCGAGAGGATTGTGGTATGTACAGGATATTAGATACTGATATAATATGAAGAGCAACAGTAGCCAATAGAGACATCATCCCTATTTAACAAAATGAAAGTTTGTTTGAGATGAGAGAAAAAGGTATGCGTGGGCGTTTTAGTAAAGAGCGAGAGGTTGTCATAACTTTCTGTGAAACGATGTGTTATTTTTAATTGAGGCTGTCTGGTGTGTTGCGGTGTGAGTGTTATTTTTCTGGTGAGTGAAGATTGTGAAATGTGTGAGAGGACACTTATAGATTTTTTTACTGGACCAGGAAGAGATTTTTTATCTGTTGTACCGTGTCCACGAGTCGGCTCTCTCGTCGCTCCGCCATAGTAGATAGAGATGATTGAGAGAGATAGAGTTGAGTTGCGGAGGTGTTGGGATGTAGTTGTGTGTGTTATAGATGATAGAGACCGCTCTCTCGCCTCTCTCCATATGTGTTTGTTATGTGTGTGGCTTAAGAGAGAGAGAGAGAGAGATAGTGTTGGAAGGTACGCTCGCTCGCTCGCGCGCGCTCGTAGAGATCAGCTCCGTTTTGCTCCCTTCTCCTCGCGCCCTCGCGCCTAGAGAGACATTGCTCCTCTACGCGGCGCGCTACAGTGATGGTTGGCTCGAGCGACAGGTAAGGACTCGCCGCCCTCTCGCCACACTAGGTGGTGGGTGTGGCTCTGTTTGGGGCATTTATAAGGTTGTGTGTTGGGGGGTCAGTACTGCGCACGCTCGCACTCGCCCGCACGCGCGAGACCGGTAAGTGTGTAGATATGATAGAATGGTGTGTGTCGTTTCTGGTTACGTTTTGATGAGATTGCGCGCTCGCGCGCGCTCGCTCGCTCTCTCACTGTTGTTAAATAAACGATTAACAATTAATTTATAAAATAAATCTATAAATTGACCAACACTTATATAAAGTATGTTTTTGTGTTCTATCATATTTTTAACATCATTTCATCATATGAATAAATAAATTCGAATCATAATCAAGCTTATTTGATTTTATAAACTTATAAAATAAACCCTAAATGGTGATTAACAATATAACATGTATTTAAAATAAGAAAATAGAGATTAGGGTTTATGTTAGACCTTAGGAGAGTGTATGATGATGATGAACACAAAATTAAACCCCAAAATATAACCCTAATCCGAAACCCTAGTTAAGAAAACCTTAATTTCTTTTTTGAATCAACCCTTGTATAATCAACATCCAAGCTTCCAATTCACCTCGAAACACCTTATGTATAATACCTTAGAACACTTGTATGATTATAACCTTGCTAGAATCAAAGTTATAGAAATCTTAGAAATTTTTTTTAAGTCGTGGGGTTATATTGAAAACATGAGAGAATTTGTGTGTTTGCTTGTAAAGGAAATGTGTGTTAAATCTTACCTAGGACTTGCCTTTTATAGCTAGAAGTATTAGAAAACTACCTTAATAATACCATGAACTAGGAGGTGGTAATGGTACATGTTGTAAGGTATTTTCCACCTCCCTAGGAGGAGGGAACGGCCAAGGATGAGGGAGTACAAGAGAGATTAGACAATTTTTGGAGAAATGGTTTAAGGTTGTACTTGAAGGTTTAAGGAAAAGAAAGGATGTGATATGGTGTGTAAAGTTTTAATACGTAATAATATCCAAAGTATAGAAAATTCCAAAACTACCCTTGAGGACAAAGGTAGTAGGAAAAATCTTACAAAAATACTACACGTTTAACCGGTAAGTGATTACCGGGTCGTTTTCCCAAAGATTTATGAAATTGAGACCTCGTTTGTTATTTGGACAATGACTTGAATTGGTTCGAAGATGATTTGTTTTCTTAAATCCTAATAGTGAGCAAATAAAAGCACAATTAAACCTAACTACGAGAAAAACGATAACGAGAAATAGAGTAAACACGACAAATAAGCTAGAACACTGAAATTAAACCCTAAATACTTTTCTAAACTTTTTCTAATTCTAATTAACTATTTAAAAGTAAAAAGCTAAGGAAATTCTAAAACGAGAACACTTAAAGCTTAAAAACGAAGAAAACGAGAACGGGAACGAAATCCCGTTCTTTAAAAAGTGAAATTTCAAAATATTAACCTTACGAAAGTAAATTTCAAACCTAAGCCTAGATTATGATAAAAGAAAATTTTATAAAAAAGAAAATTATTTTTTTGATTATTTTTCTATTTTTTATGATTTTTTAAAGTTTTTAACAAAAATAAATGATTAAAAATACTAAACTTTGAGTTAAAAATCTAAGAAAAATACTAAAAATAGCTTAAGATAAACAAAATGCAGGAAAAATGTAAAAACTTAAAAAGCTAAACTAAATAAGCCGGGAAAAAGCTTTTAAGCACTCGAAGTGCTTATTATAATAAAAACTGAAAAAAGGGTTAAAAGGATTGTTTGTGCAAACCTGGACGTAAAAGTCCCAAGGGCACGTTGGTGAGGGTGTGTGTTGTGAGGTTTATAAAAGGGTTGATGCTAGGTTGAGGTCGGGGGTTCGAGTCTTGCTCACCCCCGACTTCCTTAGTTTCCCCTTTTTTTATTTTGCAAAAACCTAAAAAGCAAAGTTGTAAAACAGCTTATAATAAGCTATTTTTGTGAAAACAACTTTTCTAAAAGCTAATCAATAAGCCATTAAATGAGCTTAAAACAGACAGAAAGCACTTGACTACTTTTTTTTACTTTTTACAAAACTTAATAAGCTAAAAACTAAGATAAGCTAGAAACAAAATCAAATAAGCTATTATCAACTAACTTCTAACCTAATAAGCTAGTTTTGATAGGTTAAAAGTGCAGAATTTTAATGTAACTTTACTAACCCAAAAACGTTACTTGCTGACCTTCATAAATTATACCAAAAATTACTTAAGTTCATTTATGAGTTTACTAACTACCTTGTGATTCCCAACTACTCATTACATGTGCAACTATCCCAAATAAAATCCAACTTCAAAACTGTCCCAATTCGGATCTCATTGCATACTAAAAAGTATGACCCTAATTACCATACTTAGACACACAATCAAAGGCTATACTTCTAGGGTTTCTTTATATACATATAGAACTTAACCACTGTAGATTGGCTAACCTTAATTTTACTTTTAAGTTAGGGTTTTACCCTCCTAAACATGACCTAAATCTAGCCCGTATTTACTGTTTTCACAACTTTTCTTACAACGACTATTTGACTAACTTCCAGAACTCAAAATCAATCGAGGCTGGAATTTTTGAAAATTAGACTCTTTAAACTACAATTTAGGTATTGGAATCATGTCAAAACACATTTTTAACATCTATATATCATCAGTTGAACACAGACCTAAATTCTGCTCAACTATAAATCAAGAATTAAAGCGATCTAACTCTAACCACTTACACCTATAAGATCCTAATTAAACATTAAACACCCTAGCATAATTAAAACATCCTTAATTACTGAAGTTTTTAAAACCCTAATGATCCATCATATTAATTGTTACATAATTTAAAGATAACTAAACAACTAGGGTTTACGAACATACCTAAATCCTTGATTCATGAAACACTAAAGCTCCAACTTGATCTTGATAAAAAAAATCTTTTTTTTCTTCTTCTTGTTAAAGGATTCGGCTGATCTCAAGGGAAAACGGGAAGAACAGTGATTTTGGGTTTTATTGGTTTTGTATTTATATCCTTAGAATCCTAATTAGAGTCAAATTTTGTTTTCTTTTTTTCCTTTTATCCTAACCGGCCGAATAAACACCCCACACACACACACACATATATATATATATATATATTCTAATTAATTATTAATTAACTAATTAACTTCATTACCTTAAGTTTTCATAAAAACCTAAGCTAATTTGGGCAAACCTTTTTATATAAACGCAACTTACTAAACTTTCTAAAAATAACTTTTCATTTCACAATTCACTTTCTATATTTAGAAAGTCTACCCTAATTTGCCAAATTTCACTCACTTAACTTATTTCCATAATAATACATTTCCCATAGACGCTTAACACAAACTCATACAACTATTAACTTAGCATTGCAGGTTATACGCCATTCTTTTCCATTATCACTATACGTGAACAAATAAACTACTTATCACTAAACACAAACGCACTCAAAATGAGATGATCATACACCTCAAAACGATATCATACACCTATTCAAACCACTTAGCATACATATATTACACATAGCACACAAGAAGCCACACAAAATGGACTCTTAGCCATTTCTAAAGGTATCACTAACCTGGTTAAATCACGGATGTTACAGTATCCCCTCCTTGAGGAAATATCGTCCCAATATTTAACTAGCAGGCTCAACAACTCGGTCCACGAACAACTGTGGATACTTAATCCTCATCTGGTCTTCATGTTCCCAAGTAAACTCACGACTATGTTTTGAATTCCACCTAACTTTCACAAGCGCTATTTTCCTGCGTTTTAACTTTTTAATTTCTCAATCTATAATCTGTATAGGTTACTTGACAAAATGAAGTGTCTTGTTGACCTTGATCTTATCTAATGGCACATGAAAATTAGCATCCGCCAAACACTTCTTTAGATTTGACACATGAAAAGTGTCATGCACGCTACTCAACTCCTCAAGTAACCTCAACCTATAAGCTAAAAGGCCAATCCTTTTAAGAATCTCAAACGGTCCTACATATCTTTGTGATAACTTACCCTTCTTTCTAAAACGCACTGTACCCTTCCAAGGCGTCACATTTAACAATATACGATCTCCCATCTCAAACTCTAACGGCTTACGCCTATAATCAACATAGCTCTTTTGACGATCTCTTGCCGCTTTGGGCTTTTCCTTTACCAACACTACCTTATCAGTTGTTTCTTGCACTAACTCGGGTCCAATCAAACTACTACTTCCAATATCTGCCCATAAAATAGGCGATCTACATTTCCTACCATACAAAGCTTCAAACAGAGCACACCGAATGCTCAATTGATAACTACCATTAAAATCGATAACACATGCCCTCATTATATCCTCCAAATTCTGAATTATATGTTTACTTTGTCCATCCGCTTGAGGATGCTAAGCAGTACTCAAATCCATTCGCGTCTCTAACACCTTCTGCAACGTCTGCCAAAACCACGAGGTAAGCCATCCATCTCAATTTGAGTTGATCGTCACCAGAATTCCATTCCTTGCTATTATCTCATCAATATAAATCCTTGCCAACTTCACATCTTGAAATCTACTTGTATAACTAGAAAATGAGCTAACTTGGTCAGTCAATTGACCATCATCCAAAATCACATCATACTCACTACTTTGACATTGGAAATTTAGTGATAAAATCCATGGTGATTCTATCTCATTTTCACTCAAGTATCTTAGGCTATTGCAACAAGCCAAAAGTCTTTGACATTGCAGCCTTCATCTCTTAAACAAATCCGACATTTGCTAACATAGGTAGCAATATCCTTTTTTACACGTGGCTACCAATACATGTCTCCAAGGTTATAGTACGTCTTATCTACTCCCGGATGTACCAAGTACCTTGATGCATGGGCCTCATCCATTATACTTCCTACCCTTAGATCCTAAATTCGATCCATAAAGTATAAACTCTCGTCTCCTTTTCTTTCCATCTATGGATCTAAACCATGTAGCCTTTCTGTGAGTACGTTCTCTTGCTTGAATGCCTCACTTTGGGCTGCCAGTATCATTCCTCTTACTCATTTTGATTTTACTCTCTTCTTTCTACTTAACGCATCACCCACTACATTCGCTTTATTGGAGTATCACACAAATCATTCTTCAAAGTCTGAAAAGCCTATTCTTGTTCTACGCTCCACTCATAATTATGATTCCTCTTGGTTAGGGAAGTAAGGGGGTTCAACAATCTTTAAAAAATTTCGCGATGAACGTTGGTAGTAACCTGCCAATCCTAAGAATAACCATCTAATTCCTCACTGTCTCACTTGTACTCGGGTCCACGTGAATACGTTATGGTTGACCACATGACCAAGAAAATGCACCTCTTCCAACCAAAACTCACACTTAGAAACCTTAGCGTACATCTTCTTCTTCCTCAGTGTCTCCAACACTAACTTCAAATGAACTTCATGTTCCTCCTTCAACTTTGAGTAGGCCAGAATGTCATCAATGAATACGATGACAAAACTACCTAAGTACGGTTTGCAAACCCGGTTCATTAAGTCCATGAAAACCGTTGGTGCATTGGTTAACCCAAAAGGCATAACCATAGACTCAAAATGTCCGTATCTCGTTTGAAATGCGGTCTTTGGAATGGCATCCTCATGCACTCATAGTTGATGATAACCTGACCAAAAATCTATCTTTAAGAAAGGACACGCTCCTCGTAACTGATCAAACAAGTCATCAATCCTAGGGAGTAGATAACGGTTTTTAACAGTTAATTTGTTCAACTCCCTATAATCAATACACATGCGAAAAGAACCATCCTTCTTCGTAACAAATAACATCGGTGCTCCCCACAGAAAATGACTAGGTCATATGAAACCCTTGTCTTCCAACTCTTGAAGTTGTTCAGACAATTCTTACATTTTTGAGGGTGTTAGACGATATGGAGACTTCGCGACTGGCGTCGTTCCATGAACCAAATCTATGCGGAACTCAACTTGTCGTCATGGTGGTCATCGACAAATCTTCCAGAAACAGATCAATAAAATCACATACGACGGAAATATTACTCAATTTTGGTTCATATACCTTTGTGTTCATTAAGGTTTTCATGACTCTTTGAGTACGTTCACCATGAACTCGAAGTATCTCATCACCTTCCAACGGTATCCTAACCACCTTATTATGACATACTATCACAATCTTCCTCTTGGACAACCAGTCCATTCCCACAACCACATCAAAGCTTCCACGACTCAACGGTATCAACGAACTCCAAGGGTTACGAACAATCGAATAGGATAACAAACAAATCTCGAGTCAAAGGCTAGAATACATATAGGGGATTCCACATATGTAAATAGCCGTGGATCAAATGACATAAGAATCCTTTGAAAAAAAGGATACGTATATGCACCGAGTGAAAGCGGAAACGAAAGAAAATCAACAGGCGTACCACAACAAAAGAACACATAAAAAAATTCAATACTAAAGACGGAAATTCTTATACCAATTATCAAATTTACTCGAAAGACCAAATTAAATAATGTTTTTATAAAAATCAATTTAAAATAAAGAAAGTCACTTTAAGTATAAATATCATTTTAAATGATAATGAAATTGTCTTAAATGTAATCTTTGAAAAATTTATTCTGGTTGTCATAAAAATCTAGAGATAGTTATCTAATGGTGTATCGTACCTTACCACTATGAATCACTTTAAACCTGCTTTTTATAATAAATAAAATCTATTTACAAAGATCATTTTACATACAGTTTTCTCCAAACACCAACACAATACTTCCAAAGAGTTTTTATAATTAGACATCAATTATGAAATATGTTACTCAAACAAAGGACACCATAATACCAAAAGGGATCGTAGAACATCGTATAAACTCTAACACAATTCTATCATTTGAAAACAAAAGAAAATACCAGGAACCATATACTCAAAATAAAATCAAATGAACTCGTACAAGAAAACTCATGCAAAACATTACGTACCCAAAAGAAAACGTAAGGTCTTATCCAAAATAATTATCAACAGAGCAAACCTAAAATCATCGATACTAACACGTCGCCAACGGGTTACGAAAACCAAGGGATAGACAACCAAGGGTGTAATGATTCACACTAATATGTTAGGAACAATTAGTGCTTAAAAGAAATGTTTGATACTCATACGAGTAATCAATGTAATGAAAGAACTAACAAAGCGCGCCTATATCCGAAAGAGCATATTCCGAACAACCAATATACATCGAGATGTCAAATAGAAAAAATCAGGTATCCTTACTAACAAAGTACGATGAAGGGATGCTAAGCTTAGACTTAGGGAATCCGAACAAACAACAAAGCAAACGAGCAACCTCTATAATAGCAATACTAGGTATCCATAAATACTAGATAGAAGGGAAACTTACTATCTATACAACTCAACTTAACATATCCTCCAATTAGGGTAAGAGAATAATTCTCTACCCATACCACCATCCTTATCATGAATACACATATCAATAAAAAAACATATTACACTACCATCTTACAACCAAACACAAATAAATGCAATCATGGTCACAAGTCTACGTGTGTGATGCCTTTATAATTATGTTGGCCACCATAATTATAAGTGCCTCCTTTCACACGTGTACTTACTTCCAAGATTACCCATATCAATCAAAATTCACATATAAGCACATATACCACATTGCACATCTTAAACCACTCCAACTTAACACATAAAAGATGCTCCATCAAATAACTACTTACTTATATCAAAATAAAGTCGAAACGACATAAAGGAACGAAAGTCTCGCAACGACTTCCAAAATACGAAATATCCGAAAGAAATAATCAATAACAACATGACGAGGTAAAGGACGGGATAAACTTATGCTGGGCCTCGCTTGGGTTTGACTTTGCCTCCGCAAGAATCACCCGACTCCGCGGGTCCAGCCTTATTACACGCATCCGACAAACGATCAACTATCCTATCTCATTCGGTTCCATAAGAGGCTCCTTATAACGCTTAAGTCCAGTTGGGAAAACGGTTCCCCAACTAGACTTCTTACGGGTAAGGGAAAAACATAGCTAAAATACTAAGAAAGTAATATATATCATATCAGATAATGGTAGGCAAAATAACAAAAATGACAACTTAGCAAAATACGAAATATATAAGCTATGTAAAAATAGAGGGGAAGCATAGCAGTTATAGCATTAAACACTTAAGCCCTAAATGCATCTACATGAAGGACCCCTAGGTTATAGTCTAGGCTCAACCACCTACTTCTCTATAACCTGGCTCTGATACCAATCTGTCACACCCCGCCAAGGCGGAAACGCGAGGCGTAACGAGAAAGGATATCATCACAACACAATGGCGTCTATACAGAGACTTCTATATTAAATAAATAAGTAAAACATAGACACAAAGTGTCATGACAATACCCATAAAACTAACCAAAATCCAAAAGGCGTCTTTATTGATGAAACAAAAGTTCTTGCCAATAGAAAGACATGCAACAATTATCCATAATCCAAACAATGCAAAATTCAAAACAATAAAGCAATAAATTCCATGACATCTTACGGTCTCTTTCTAGCCACTTCCCTCTATCTTATTCCCATGATTCTAACTTAAAAATGATGCTTAAACGTCAACATAATGTTGGTAAGAGTCATAGGTTTAAGACACGCAAAACAAACCTTTAAATCCAATTACTGTGATAAATAAAACATAACATAGCATGACATACAACGTACTATCATACAAGCTAACATGCAATAACATTAATCCACATTGAGACGTTCACTCTCAATCCTCACACAAAACATAACAACAATGAGACGATCACGCTCACTCAAACAACTCACAGTAATAAGACGATCACGCTTACTACCAATCAAATCCATAAATGCCATGAGTCGATCACGCTCAAGCACAACAATTCATACCATAAAAGCAAGTAGCACATAACATAAAATAGTCACGCCTCAAGTAATCCACTTGACTAGGCCACACAACAATATCACATCTCAAAACATGTAGCACATAACGCACATTAGTCACATAATAGTCCATGCATTTACACTAACACATAATAACAAGAATTCAAACTCATTTAAACACTTGCATAATTTCCATCCTAAGTTTAAAACAATGTAAAAAGTGGGACTAAGTAACTCACCTGAATGCTCAAATCGTAGCTTCTAATTCCTATCACGCAACTATACAAATAAATAAGCACGATTACATGCGACCAAGCTAAAAGCTCTAGTCCATGTAACACACTTATTATGGATGTCTAAGGGTGTGATTAACCATCATAGGTCACCCCGACACCATGCCCAACCTTAACCACTTCATTAACATATTACACTAGTTAACTATAATTTGTTCAAAAGTGCAAAATTTTAGTGTAACTTTACTAACCCAAAAACCTTACTTGCTAACCTTTATAAATTATACCAAAAATTACCTAAGTTTATTTATGAGTTTACTAACTACCTTGTGATTCCCAACTACTCATTACTTATGCAACTATCCCAAATAAAATCCAACTTCAAAACTATCCCAATTGAGATCTGATTGCACACTAAAAAGTATGGCCCTAATTACCATACTTAGACACACAATCAGAGGCTATCCTTCTAGGGTTTCTTTATATACATATAGAACTTAACCATTGTAGATTGTCTAACATGAAAACATTCAAAATATCATTTGAGTATCATTTTCCCCCAAGGAAAACATACTTAAAAAGGGGCTACAAAACTCACTTCAACCAAGGTGTTACAACGGGAATAATATGCACGTTCAACAAAACACAAGTCCTAACCGCGACCTAAATACGTAAGACGCCTTAGGTACAACACAATATGTGATATAGGCATATGAGTTTTATAAGTTTTATCACCTTTATATACTTGTGTCTAAAGTTTTACAAGTTCCAAAAGTGATTTAAAACAAGTTTTCTAAGTGTTTAGAATTAGAAAGTTTAAAAACACTTTATGAAATAAAGTGCTCACCCAACTTCTCGGGGTCGTAACTTATTTGTTTTCTAATGAAATTAGTCCATTCCAAAGCCTAAAATGTAGGTTTTTGAGTTGTCATTCCAAAAATGTAAGCTATTTCTTCTAGTTCAAAGATTAAAGGTTCTAAAAGTCTAACACAAAACACAAATGTCAAAGCTGTCAATTTCCAGAAAACTTTACTCAACTTCTTCTAGTCATAACTCCTTAAAGACTTAACCTTTTTGAGTGATTCAAGTTGCTGAGTTTAGATCTATATCTTAGCTACAAAAGTTAAAACTACCATGGTTTCGGGTTCTAACTCAAAAACGAGACAAAAGACTCGAACTCAGAACTATACCAATAGTTTTGCAAAAATTATTCAAAAATGCTAAAAGATCCCACAATTTATGATTTCTTTAAGAACTTGCTTAAGAAATTATAATAAAAGGATTTTAAAAAAATACCAAATATTTCTTAAAAGTGGTTAAAACGACACCACAAGTTGACCTAAATTTCTGCCAGTTTTAGGGTTTTCAACAAGCTTTAAATCAAGTTTTTACACAACAAGTATATAGTGGTGATATGAAATCAAGCATGAAATGTTTATAATGAATGAAAATATGTATAGTAAGATGATTACAAAGATCGGTGGTGAATGGATGATCAAGAGTGTACAAACTAATCAAGAACACTAGAAAACCCTAATTTCAAAGCACCAAAACCCTAACTTTTTTGCTAACCTTTGTGTAAATTAACCAACCTTAACCCTTGCTTGAAATCTTGAAAGTTAGTTGAGATGTAGTGAGTGTGATTGTGTTTAAGTGTGTGTTGAAAGAAGTGTCTAGTGGGTTCCTTGAATAGCACAACTTGTGGAATGGTCAAAAGGGACTTTCTTGGTTGCATGATCTACTAGCACAAGAAGGGAAATAGAGACTTAGGGGGTTTGAAAGGGACTTTGAGCTGTTCTATATGGAAGGGATAAGAGAGGAAACAAAGTAGCCATGTTTGGTTGCTTTAAGGTTTATTATGGTTAGGGTAAAGTGGTGTTTCAAAGTTGGAAAGAAGATGTTGGTATAACCACATTAGGGTGGGCTGATTTGGATAGTTAAAAGGGGAGGGAAAAGCAAAATTTTAAAATATCTAAGTATATATGAATGTATAAGAAAGGTGATGAAAGTATTAGGTAGGTTGTGCATGCATGATAATGCAAGTTTGGAAATACTTACGTAACATTTGTAAAACTGTATGCAAATGACTAGTAAATTATGCTCATAAGAATATTAATGTACTAATTAGACGTAGACTAAACTTAGTCTAGAGACGGAATGTATTCAAAGATGTTTTTTGCTATACGTGGGAAAGCCTAACGGTTATACGTAAAGTCAAATATTCACGTAATAAAACGTTCAAGTTAATGGACAAATGTTAACCTGAAAGTGACGGTTGCTACAAATTGACAATTCTAAGTAGGTAAAGTAGAAAGTTTTTAAATATTTAGTGTAGGAACCCAATAATCACTTCACTTCACCATGGTAAGAATCAAAGGTAAGAAAAAGAAAAGAACTTTAGCGAGAGAAACTTGAGAGAGAAAGTAGAGAGAAAATGGAAGGATGTAATATTAGCTTAAGAGAAAATAAACTACCAACATATTTTTCCTTGGTGGAAAAGGGTTTATATACCCATACACCATGCTTAGGACGTGTAGGCTTTTGACACGGACTGGGCTCGAGTTTTCTTAGACTTTAAGCCAGTTACACATTTGATACATAATTAACTAACGAGCTCAGTGTTCTAATCTAGCCTATTACAACATTACATAAATGAATGGCCGAGACCTAATATTCATGATGAACGAACTTTCTTGTTCGACTTAATATTTTGAGGCTAACAATCTCCCCTGAAGTGAGTTCATTGTGACACTCCTTCATTAGATCAATGAGATTATTTTTTTCGTTAAGCTCTTATGGTCTTGGTCTCTGTCTTTGTTGTAGGCTTGTTCCTTCATGATGTGTGATCTTTGATCTTGAGCCTTTGTCATTGTCTTTTGACTTTGTCTTCAGTTCCGTGATCTTTAAATATTTTCCTTGTATGTCATGATCGTCATTACCATCTTGCGATCTTGTGTCTAGACCAACATGCTCATACTTTGCATCATCTAGAAAGCTTGCTAACAATCTCCCTTGATAGACTTGATATCTTAAAGGAAGATCTTGAACATCAGAGTTTGCGAAAGTCTTTGTCTTTAATTCTTAAGCTTTCTTGATTCTTGAATCTTGATGCTTATAGTATGTCTTTGTAGTTTGATCAAGAGCATTTGGTAATGAATCCGACTTAGCTGGAGAGAGGCTGCAACACCAACGTTTATACCTGCATTTGAATGTTAGTAATAAACAGCAGATATGGACAAAATGTCTTTGTCATTCGTCGATTTTAGGTTACTATACCTGTGATCAGGTAGATTTAAAGCATAGGATCTTCTAACACAGAAGTATTAGATTCACCATGCTTGCTTGTTCTCATTACCGGAACATCTCAAAGTAGACAACACGGTAAGAGTGAATCAGATAGTTACTATCTTTCTAATTGAGTCATCAATTCATTTACTGGACCGATTTGATATCCAGTTGACACAAGGTTGATTCATATAGAATCTCGCAAGTCACCTACCGCAGAGCTGTTTGAGGTTGACTCTAGAAGGATTTCCATTCGTCACTGTGAATACTAAAGAGTATTACTCTGAATGTTTTGTCAAAATCACAAGGATAATGTGTAAGACTCTTGTTAACAGCTTATGAACTTATTGGTGTTCAACAAGTATTTGTCATAAAATGTGTCCTAATGAGATTTATTTATTAATCTCTTGGCTCTAGACTCGATTAGTGCATTTTGGTTTTAGTAATCGGAGGCTAGAGCAGACTGCCACCTATTCAATATTAACTAGCTCAGAGTGAGAAAGTCAATAGAAGTTGTGTGTATCTCCATGATAAATGAGACAAGTATCTTTTAAGAGAAACTTAAATGGCTCGAAAGGGTTGTGCATTGCATCACTAGGTCCATGATGTCTTGTCTTCAATACCAAAATTCATATTTGTGAATCTGATAGATTATGTATAGACCCGGTTTCTGCCTAAAGTGTGTGGAGGGCTGCTTTCTTTTTAACCTTTATCCATACATTTCTTTTTAATTATTTAACCCCTTCAATACTTACCAAGACGTCATTACTAACACCTTGTTGTGATTGTTCCAGTGTTAGCTCAATCTTAGTCGGTATTATTCTCGTTCTCATTAATCTTTAATCATACCTAAGGACTGCTATTTCTAACTATGGAGTGTCCTTGGGTAGATCCCTCCGGTTCTGGTTGGATCATAGGACTAGTACCTAACCTAACCACCTTATGACTTCAGAATCGTCATGAATTAAGATGTTATTGGGTATAAGATCGTAACCATAAAACCTTTTCCGAAGTGTATAAAGCACTTTGAGTCGTTTAGATCACTTATTATTTTCAAGATCACATTTTAATTAAATTTCTCCCCTTATTTTAAATACTAATTCACTAAGTTTTTGAAATACCATGTGATTTAAAATTTGTCTTGAAAAAAGATGTGGGTAGAATATGTTTCAACATGAATTATGTGAAAAAAATTTCTTGCTCCCCCTTAGTTTTACATATGTTTGACACCAAAAAAAATGATACCAAGTTGTAAAATAGATATAAAATTAAGGATGAGGCGGTGTTGAGCATACAATTTTAAAAGATTATGAATGTTATTGAAGAATTCTTAAAAAATTGTGCTCAAACACTGGATCATCTTATAACATACAATCTATTGAGTAGTCATTATTATTACTGATTTGTTATTAAGAGATTTTTGATAATGTTTTGAATACATAAGAATTGTCATGAGATGATGTATCCAAAATCATTAAATCCTTGGTTTTCGAAAAACTCCCCCTCAAAAATAGAACCAATTGAAATATTGTCGTATTTTAAAACACTGTGAGGGAAGGAGTGTTGAACACATAATTTTGAAAGATTTTGATGTGTCATTTAGAAATTCTTGAAAAATTCTGGTTAACTCTTTGAAAAACATATGTTAGAAGACTTCTCTTCTAACTCTAAGGGTAAGCGCACTGAAGCGTACACTATCCTTTATCGTTCGGGTCCAAGTTGCAATCTGAGAGCGATTACAAGTCATAAAGAAAAATAGAAATGACATGTTTTGAAAATATTTGAACTCTTGCTCGAACTTCATTTACATACTCGTGTCAATATTAATCAACATTTCTAGGTACGTAAATGTTATCGATTCCAAGAGACATGTCGAGAAGATTCTTTTTGGTATTTTTGAAATATTCTGATTTTGTAATTTCTTTTTGAAATTTTATATTTTTGTATTTTTCTTTTCTTAAAAATATTTACAAGTCGATGTTTGATGAAGTATCAAGCATATTCATTTGTCAGAACCTCCAGTTTTGCTGGAGTCAAATATCTCATACCAATTCGTCTAACAAGATACTAAAACCTATCTTCGGGTAAGGCTTTAGTAAACATGTCAGCTAATTGGTATTCAGTTCTGACAGAGTACAATTTAATTATACCGTTTTCAACCTGTTCCTTGATAAAATGATATCGAGTATATATGTGCTTGGTACGTGAATGCTGCACGTGGTTGCATGAGATTGCTATGGCAGACTGTTGGGATTCTAGATTTGATAAGACAAAATAAATATAAGAATGAAACAAAAGGACTAAAATTGTAATTACAGAAATCTTCAAGCTGGTGAAGAATATGAAGATAAAGATAAAGATTTTGAAGATATCAGAAGATCTTCTTATAATGATAAAGATACAGAAGATATTAGAAGATATTCTTAAATGTTTTAAATATATTGTTTGTTCTTATCTTCTGTTGCAAGCCTTGATATCTCTCTATATAAAGAGATTATCAGGCATTTAGAAAATAGAGATCCATAGAAAACTAGAGCTCTCCCAATGAGAGTCTAGATAGTTAGATAGCAAGTCGACTGATGAGAGTCGAATAGTACACCATAGTTAGTTAGTGTAGCCCCAAATTATAGTTGGGGTAATAGGGAAACGTTCAATAAAGAAAACCTTGTGATAACTTTGATTGTGTTCTTTATTATTCCGCTGCGTGTTATCAATCATTGTTATTGTTCATCCTAGATATATAAGATCTAATCAATCTTGAGCTATAAACGATCTTATCAAAATATGAGGGTAATAGTTTGACATTCATCCCCATTTCTTCATATAATAAAAACTACCATGAATCCCAATCGTCCTAAAACTGTATACACTAACATTAGACTCAACTTAGCAACCATGTAATCAAGTAAACAATTAACTAGGGTTTAACAATTATGATAACAATAATGTACTAAAAATGAGTACATACAAGGAAGGCTAAGGAGATTTAGTTGTAACATTTTGGTGGGGTGTATACAATGCTTTTCATTAATACTCTGGAATCTACTAGAAAATTACGAGAGCCGCGAAAAGGATAGGCTCGGAGGGGTGTCCTAGGGGTATCTTGCACTAAAAATGAGTGCATAGCAAGGGTGTGGGGGTAGTTATATGACCGATGAGATCATCATAACTATAA